>PITA01019722.1:0-27504 GCA_004023965.1 Spilogale gracilis
GCAGAGCCCCCCGCTCTCCTGTGCCCCCCCGGCCCACACCTGCTGCAGAGCCCCTGCTCTCCTGACACCTAAGCCCAGGAGAATAATGTGGTCATGGTAGATGACAGCTGGGAAAGTTCTCAGAAATCTTCCACATCCGGGGTGCCTGGGTGGTTCAGTCAGTTAAGCATCTGCCTTTGGCTTGGGTCATGATCTCAGGGTCCTGGGATTGAGTTCCCGCATCAGGCTCAGCGGGGAGCCAACCCCCCCGCGCCTACCCCCTACTCTGTGCATTCTCTCTCTCTCTAACAAATAAAATTAAAAAAAAATAAATCTTCCAAATCAATGGATCTCCTTCCATCCCAGGTGGAGTGACGAATGTCTAGAGAGATCAGACCAAGTCACTCAAAGCCACACGGCACAGTCCCGACCCAATCCTGGTACTGTAGCTTCTAGCCAGGTTCTCCCTTTGTCACATGATGCTCTTTTTAGCTGACTTTGACTTTCTAGCTTATGTTTCTATCACAGAAGAGGACAACAAAACGATCTTCAGATCACAGTGCCGTGTGAGCCCCTCGCGTGGGCCTGGCCGTTCTGGGCCCACAGTAAATGTCACTCATGGTTGGTCCGCGAGGCCATCCTCCCATGGAAGTTTGTTGGCGTTTCCACATCCTCCTCCAGCGACAAAGCTCTGGTTCCAAATTGCCCTTCTTTGTCATCCATCAGCTCTGCGTGAACGTATGACTCTGTGGAGTCCTCCACATGCCCATGGCAGCCCTGAGGGCGAGCAGCTGCTCCAAGAACTTACTGGAACCACGGCAACATGTGTCCGGCTGACTGAAGGCCAGTGGGCGCCCCCCACCGAGGGGCCCCAGGTGCTGCCCGCCGGAGCCCGGTGCAGGCGGTGTGTGGGGACCAGGGGGCCAGGACACGGAATCTGCCCGCCCCCTTCCTTCCAGGCTGGGCCTGCCGGGGGCCACGTGAGCCTCCGCGTGGGAACCAGCATTCTCAGGTACAACAGCACCCTCCTCCGGAGCTCGTGATCACGGACACTTCCAGGGACCCCATCCTGGGCCCAAGCTGCCCTGGGGGCAAGTTAATGACGCTTAAAATGGCCCAAATGACTGACTCTTTTTAAAATTTACTTTTAGGTCCCATTTCCTAATGTAGCTCCTGTGGTTAAAAAAGCAGCTGAATTGGGCCTGTGCCCCTCCTGTGACAGGCCTGGGAACAGACTTCTGCCCCGAGCCACCGTGTCGACGGGAAACCCACTGCCCATGTCTGGCCCTCATTTCCCTCGCCTGAGACAGGAGGTGTTCAGGCTCGAACCCCAGAGGCCCTCCAAACCGCCCTGTTCTCTTCCAGGCCAGCCCTTTCCCCAGCCCTGTGATGAGAGGACTCCTGTCTGCACGGTTGGGTTGTGCTGCCCCTGCCCTCCGCACGGGGTCCAGCTCCCGAGGCACCAGGACAAGGAGCAGTCAGAGGTGCCATGGGGTGGTGGGGGGGAGCAGGCATTTTTAGGGCCCACTACTCTGTCTGATACGGAAACGGTACATGTCACTGTATGTGTGTCCAAACCCACAGACTGGACCACACCAAGAGTGAACCCAACATCAACCCTGGGCTTTAGTTAATAATAATCTATTAATAGTCCAACAACACATGAATGGACACAGAAGATGTGGTGTCTATATACAAGGGAATACTATGCAGCCACCAAGAAACTGAAACCTTGCCATTTGCAACGACCCATTGGAGGGTATTATGCTGAGTGAAATAAGTCAATCAGAGAAAGACCATTATCATATGCTCTCTCTGATGGGAGGAATTTGAGAAACAAGACAGAGGATCACAGGGGAAGGGAGGGAAAAAGGAGACAAGACGAAACCAGAGAGGGAGACAAACCATAAGAGACTCTTAAGCTCAGGAACCAAACGGACTGTTGCTGGGGGCGAAGAGGGGAGGGGGAAAGGATGGGGTGGCTGAGGGATGGACATTGGGGAGGGTATGTGCTATGGTGAGTGCTGTGAATTGTGTAAAACTGATGATTCACAGACTTGTATCCCTGAAGCAAATAATTCATTATATGTTAATTAAAAAGTAATATTGTATTAATAAAGGCTCATCATAAAACATACCTCAGAATGCAAGGTGTTAATAATAAGGGATACTGGCGGAGAGGGGAAGGTGGTATGTGGGAACTCTCTGTGCTTTTCGGTGCAATTTTTCTGTAAATCTAGAACTGCTATAGTAATGAAGGAAAAAAACAAAAGTGACAAAGGGCTAGAGCTGGCTTCTAGATTGGCCAACCAATCACCCGTCCCACTGGGCTCGGCACCCAGCCTGTGCCATTACCATCCGGAGACAGAAGGGAGCCTGGAGTCTAGCTGAGGCACCAGCCCACAGCTCCTGTGAGAGGCCCGTGCATCACTCCATTTGGGGGCAGGAGCTGCGGCATGGTCCCTTCCCCCCACATCCATGGCTCTGGGGCCCTTATGGAACACAGGGGAGCAGATGCACTGCCCATGCCCAGACTCAGGGTCCTGAGCGGAGGGGATCCTGTCTAAGGTTCCAGGCAGAAAAGATAAATGAGGAGATAAGGTGACCAGGGCGGTTGGGCAGCACGAGGGCCAGGAAGTTCTGAGAGCCCAGGTCCCCTCTCTCAGGCCAAGTCGGCCAGGGGGGACCCTGCGGTGGGGCTCAGGCCTTCATGCTCCAGAGGGAAGCAGGTGCTCCTGGAGTCACCAGGCCGCCTCAGAAAGTGTGGCATGGGAGGACAGATCCCAGCGACAGGCAGAAGGCTGACTGGGCACAGAGAAACTCACGATTCCTGGTCCGGGACTCAAAGCCGCAAACCACGGAGCTAGTGAATCCAACAAGGAATTTGCTTGTGTGTGCGTGTGTGTGTGTGTGTGTGTGTGTGTGTGTGTTTTCTTTTCTTTTCTTTTTCTTTTTTTCTTTTTTTTTTTTTGGTTTCTTGCTGCCAATAAACCCATTCTGTTCTGGAGGGGCTCATTATGTAAGTAGGGGAGGGGAGAAAAATGCTGGATGTGAGGCCAAAGTCACCAGAACAACAGAAACTTCTAGATCAGCTGCTGCCGCAGCTGGGAATCAGGTACAAAACACAGGGGTTGTTTGTGGCGTTGCTTTTTCAAGGGAGGAAAAAATCCTGCTTCCAACATCCTAAGAAATAAAAGCCATCATCTCTTAGGAGGATCTGATCACTGAGATGTCTCCCCATGTGCCTCCCTGTGGGCCAGGAGGGGGCTGGGAATAAACACATCCCGGAGCGTGTCCTCTGCATTTCTCTTCCACTCCCTGCTTGAGCGCTCTGGATCCTTTATTTCTTGCTGAAAAAGCACAGAGGATTCTGGACCAGGTCCTGTGGGGATGTTCTTAGGGCCAGAGGACCCCTTGGGACTATCTGTCCCTTAGCCAGATTAGCCCCTCATTTTCACTTGTGGTCACTACCAGTATGTCCTGAAAGCCTCTGGACCACGTATCTCTCTCCTCTTTATCTCTGTGAGGCCCTGGGGACACCTTCCTCTATGTGCAAAGCACAGGTCCTCGTGCCCAGAGTGCACGGACTCTGACCTTCCAGGACCATGATGGGGACGACCCGGGGGAGGTCCACAGAGAAGAGAGGGGAACCCCACAGGCAGAGAAGGAAACCAGAGCTGCCAGGGACATCCCCTGCTGCCCCTCCTTCTGGGCACACGGCCCCCTCTGCATGGTTTACAGGACAGAAATAAAGTTCCCCCGGGTCTGTACGTGCACCCAGCTTGGAGAACAGGATCATGCCGAAAGGGAGCCGTGCTGGCTGAGACCTTTAGGGTCCCTCCTGCCTGAGGGCGAAGCTGCCACACCCCAGCGGGGCTGTCCAGGAAACCTTGCCCGTCAGGGAAGGGCATGACACACAAAGGATCTTTTTTTTTATGCATTACAACTTTATCTTGGGCTTGACATTTGTTCAACCGTCTCGGAATTTCTAGGTCAGGTTCAGGTAACTGTAGAGCCTTTATAATTCGTTGCTATTGTCTAGAGTTAAGGCAGGCTTGCAAACACAGTCTGGAACAAAATGGGAAGTCACATCTTTCTAAAGATGGGCTGAGAAATTCTAATCCAGGAAGTTGTCTCCTCACAGCACAGGATGCTTCGGCCCGTCTCCCTCGGCCACTCTGGGGCTCTCGCTCCAACCTTTGCTCAACTAACCAGAGCACAGCCATCTTTGATGGACACGTGACTCCTTCTGTGGCACAGTCTGAGGCATGCGAGCTCACAGCACACCCCCTGCCAGGACTAACACCCCCTCTTTCTCTTACCCGCTGGTAAGAGGATCTACTCATCCCCCAAGAACTAGCTCAAGTCCCACAGATTTGTGACGACTTTCCTAATGAGTCCAGTCGGAACCTTTCTCTAACTCCACACATTTCAAGAGTCTGGATACTCACTTAAGAATTTAGAGTTTCCTAATGTCCTCTATGTTATTCCTTATGTTTCACAAGTAAGTGAAACCATGTGATACTTGACTTTCTCTACTTGGTTTATTTCACTCAGCATAATCTCTTCCAATCTGGTCCAAGTTCCTACAAAAGTTGGATATTCATCCTTTCTGATGGAGGTGCAATATTCTATTGTATATATGTACCACATCTTCTTTATCTATTCATCTGTTAAAGGTCACGTTGGCTCTTTCCACAGTTTGGTGATTGTGGCCATTGCTGCGATGAACATTGGGGTACATATGGCCCTTCTTTTCACTACATCTGTATCTTTGGGGTAAATACTCAGTACTGCAATTGCTGGATCATAGGGTAGCTCTATTTTTAATTTTTTGAGGAATCTCCACACTGTTTTCCAAAGTGACTGCACCAACTTGCATTCCTACCAACAGTGTAAGAGAATTCCCATTTCTCACATCCTCTCCAACACTTGTTGTTTCCTGCCTTGTTAATCTTTGCCATTCTAACTGATGTAAGGTTATATCTCAACGGGGTTTTGATTTGAATTTCCCTGATGGCTAATGATGATGAACACTTTTTCATGCGTCTGCTCGCCATTTGTATGTCTTCATTGGAGAAGTGTCTGTTCATGTCTTCTGCCCATTTTTTTGACATGATTATCTGTTTTGGGTGTTGAGTTTGAGAAGTTCTTTATAGATCTTGGATATCAGCCCTTTGTCTACAGTGTCATTTTCTGGGGGAAATTGGAGGGGGAGATGAACAATGAGAGACTGTGGGCTCTGGGTAACAAACTGGGATTTTAGAGGGGAGGGGGGTGGAGGATGGGTGAGCCTGGTGGTGGGTATTAAGGAGGGCACGTATTGCATGGAGCATGAGGTATGGTCCTAATCAATGAATCTTGGAACACTGCATCAAAAACTAATGATGTATTTTATGGTGACTAATATAACACAATAAAAAAAAGAATTTAAAGAGTTTTGAGTTAAAGAGTTTTAAGAATTTAAGTCCCTCAAGCATTGTCTGTGATTTATTTGTAAATTTTACCTCCGTAGAGATTGCAAGCACTCTGAGGGCATCAGCTCTGTGATCCAGCTACTTTTTGCATTGTGTGTGGGTAAGAGCCGAATTCACGGATTCAGAAGTCAAAACAAAATGATGCGGAATGGAAAAGTTGGGGTCCCACACATGGCCCCATCCACGTTGTGACCCCAAAGGAACCACCTCTAGTTGCACGTCCTAATAGGACTTCTTGATGGACGAGCACGCCATCTAATACTAGGGACCCCTGTCATGCACACGTTCTGTCCCACATCTTGCTTATCCAGAACATCGCCCACCATTGGCACAGAGAGATTTTTCCAGTATCCAGTACACATTCCTCTTGATGCAACATTCTAGTTGTACCAGCCCTTGTGACAGCCCGAGTCTCTAATCTTTGGCCAGCAAGATAAGGCTGTCATGAGAACTTTGCGCATTCTTCCTATTTCTAAGACATGTTCCCATAAGCGTGACTGCGGCTCAAAGGGCCATGAATCTGTGATTTCCGGACAATACTGTCACATGTCCGCCTTAGGAGTGTGCCATTCTACCCTCCTCACTATGGGGGAGGAGGCTCTGCCTCCCTCAGAGCCCCACCCATAGACTGTCTACGCCGCCAAGGTTCCAGTTTTTGCTGGATTGGTGAGAAAGAGCACCTGTGTCACCTACGTTTCACATGTTTAATCTCATCTCTGGCGTGCCACCCAGCACAGAGTCAAGTATCTGGGTTGGCAAGCTGTGGGACAGTCTCCACCTGCGGGTATGACGCGGCTCCCGGCATCAGCACAGTCACAACCCGCTTTGTTGTTGTTGGTAAAACAGAACTGAGCCGCTGCCCCAGGAAACGTGTTTTAGGGTGTGTGCACCGGACCAGCGGTGACGTGAAGCCCCTTGCCAGGGTTCACAGTCCACGTGAGCGGGCGGCTGCAGAGGGGGCTGCATGCAGTCGGCAGGCTGGCGGTGGGGTAGTTCGCAGCTCTGAGCCCCACCACTCCAGCTTCCCTCCCTGCACTCACAAGCCAGGTGCTGCCACGGAGAGGCTGAGTCCCTCCTCCCCTCCCTGGAGTTTGGGTTGCAGCGATCAAGAGAATTGCCACAGGAGGATCACGTGGTAGGAAGCCGGTGGCACATCCACGGATCTCTAGGAATGTGCCCTGGGGAAAACCAGCTGTTAAAAACCCAGCTGCGGGGAGACCACCCTGCCAAGGGGAAGCTCACGCAAGCCAAGGGGAGGGGCCGCACCGAGAACCAGTAAGCCGTCCAGCAGCCCAGGCACCTGACGCAGGGTGAGGAAACCTTGAGCCTCTGGCCTCAGTCTGGCCCAGAACGCGGGTGGAACGGCTCTTGGGAACTGGTCCTGCTGGGAGCCGGGCAACCCCCGGGCCTACGATGATCCCCAACCACATTTCTAAGTTTTGAGTGGCTGGTGGTATAGCAACAGATGACCAGAAAACTATGTGATCTTGTGGAAGTTAGTTTCTCTGTACCTCAGTTTTCTCATCCATAAAATGGGAATCCCAGGAGTTTCTATCATATTATGAGATAACATATAAATATATAAATACATAACATGAGCTAACACAGAGAGATTCCAGGAAAATGGTACCTATTACTTCAAGATACTTCCCCAGTCTGTAAAGGCAAGATGCCATTATTTAGGGGCAGAATGATGTTATTACTGAGAAAGATGGGGGGGTGGTGTAGGTTGGGAACTTCTAGTCTAGGGTGGGATGCTCCTGCCATATTTTTTGGCCTTTCAGGAGGTGGGAAGGAAATGCACCTGTGCCCATGACCAAGAGGGCAATGAGGACGGCCAGCCTCTCACCTGCTCTCATTTCTTTGGCTCTGGTGATGCTGACCGTCTAAGCCTGATCAGGAATGACTACATGCAGAAAGTATTTATTAGCAAGTGCTTATCATACAGTCTTTCAAAATGTAGGATGAATGGGAGAAATCAGAGGAGGCTTGGGAGGATTTTTAAAATACGTTAGAGTCACTGATCTATTTATTCATTTAAACACGTGTCAGGTAGCCTTATGTGTCTGGAACCAGACAGTCACAGAGAAGCCACGTGGTCCTCCTCAGTCTCATGATGGGGCTGGGGGAGGAGACAGACTGCAAAGGGGCCCAAGGGACTTATGGGGTGATGGAAATGATCTCTGTCGTGAGTGTGGTGCTCACACACCTGTGCACACTTATCACGATCTAACTGCCCACTTAAAATTGGTGAATGTTATTCTCTGTAAACTATAGGCCAATAAATCCAAGCCCAGAGTGACCCACCAGCCACCACCCATCCCCATACCTTAGAAGAGAAAAAAGAAAAAGGTACAGAGTACAGAACACAGGGAAGATGTCTACATTATTAATCCTGGAATATTGACTGTGTTTTTTCATGCAGTGGGAGTAGAATTTTCAGGAAGCAGCCATGCAGTGTGAGTGATAGCTATACTCTGTTTCCAGCAAAATGCTCTGGTTTCAATCGCACTCCTGGTGACAAAGTACCTGGTTACACCTATCAGATGGGGCACCGTTGTCCCTTCTTCCCCGTCCTGGGATCGCAAAGCCTGGCATTTCTCCTTCTAGAACCCAGCCTAGACACACAGTTGCTACAGTCTAGGAGGAGAGATGTGTTGGGTACCAAAAACCCAGTTTCTCCCAAGGGTAAAACCCCAATTGCGTGAGCTATCACAATCCTAGATTTCCTATCCTGAGGCACTTTATTTGGATCAAGGCAATATTTAAATGAGAACTATGAGAGATAACCCTTGACATGAATCCTTTCTCTGAATTGGGGGATTACTGGTTTAGCTCATCTCAAAAAAGGACCCTGACAGCCTAGGAAAGAGGGAAATTTGGGTGCAGAAGAGATGTGCAGAAAGAAAAAGCTCTTGGATGAGACCAGTTTTGGGGGGGTAGCACTGGAGTGGGGACCCTAGGAAGGCCCTCAGGTTGGGGAAGGGGACACCCAGAAGGGCTCATGGGCTGAGGCCACCATTTCCCACCACTTTTCAATTAACTACCCCATCCCTGGTCATGATCCCTGCTCAGCAGGAAGCCTGCTTCTCCCTCTCTCACTCCTCCTGCTTGTGTTCCATCTCTAGCTAGGTTTCTTTCAAATAAATAAAATTAAAAAAAAAACACGGTGGATATTTAAAGGTGATAAAGAATGTCAATCACAGCTAGCTTATCACAACCCAACATCCTTACTAGCTGGCACACCAGATTTTGTCTAAATGGCATTACCGAGGGCCAAAAAGTACCAGAAACTGGGTGATGTCAGGTTTGTTTCATTGTTAAATGCATTTTACAGAGCTCTTTTTTGACGGCATTCCAAAGAAGGCATAGCTGTAGGTCTCAGGAGTCCAGATTAACCAGAGTCCTGAGGCATTTGGAATTATTTAAAAATACTGTTTGTATTTTTTTTTGCAATTGCACAATGCTTTTCTTATCTATCTCCATGAATGAAACTAGAGAAAACTGACTTGGGGGGAAACTTTTAGACTCAGTATCTCTTTGGACCTTGGGCAAGAAGGTCTAGAATTTTCTCTTTTTTAAAATATTTTATTTATTTGAGAGGGAGCACATGAGCAGGGCAAGAGGAAGAGGGACAAGCAGACTTCCTGCTAAGTGCACAGCCTGACATGGGGCTCGATACCAGGACCCTAAGATTATGACCTGAGCCGAAGGCAGAAGCTTAACCCAACTGCGCCAGCCAGATTTTCCTAGAATTTTCTTTTCAGATAACCGAGCAGGAAGGGAAATGCCGACTCCAAGTCATTCCACTCAAAGTACAGATTCCTGTCTCCTGCAAAGCCAGTCCTCAGAGCATTTAAGATGCTGCTGAGAAGCCCCGAGGACCCCATTCCGTAGGCTGGGGTGGGGCCCAGGAAGGCACACTTTAACAAGCTCCCAGGGCCACCCTTTGAGAAATACTTGGGGCTCTGGCCCATTGGCAGAGGTCTTTCCTCCTCACTTAGGAGAGAGTGGAAGCAGGGAGGCAGGTGAATGTGTGTGTGTGTGTGTGTGTGTGTGTGTGTGTCTGTCTGTGTGTGTGTGTGTCTAGGGGCAGGATGGGTGGGTGGGTGGAGAATGGGGAATGGTTTTCAACTACCAAGTAGGGATCTGGGAAGGAAGAGGAAAAATAAATTTTATCTATAGTGGCATGGCCCAGTGCCCCCTCCACACAGCCAGGAGAAGGGACAGGTCCTTCTGGGGAGAGCTGCCAGGTGGCCACTACCAAGGCCAGAGGGGCATCCTGACATGATCCTAGAGCCTAGAGAAGAGGGGTCCCCAGGTCCCTAAGTGGGGTACTCAGAGGCCCTCACCCCATCCCAGGCTGGATGGAGCACACCCCTCCCCTCCTCCTCCAAGACCCACCCTTCTTTCCAAGTGTCCCCCTGGAGTTTGTGGTGGAAGACCAACCAGTAATGTATTTCCAGGCTTTGTGATTTGAGCAGATAAGTGTGGGATGACTCAGAGCGAGTGGGTGGTGACAGATGCCTGCAGCAAGCTCAGAGCCAGGCCTGGCCAGTTCTGGGTAAGCGCCTGGCTTGGGTCTTGGCCTAACATGAAGGGCGAATCCCACCAGGGGATAGAGGGCTCTGAGATTCTGAGCGGAAAATCTGTTCCAACGGCTGAATCCCTAGCCGAGGCCAGCCCCCTCCTACCCAGCCCCAACAGCGAGGCTCAGCAGCAGGGCCCTCAAGAAGCCCTGGGCACCTGTGGCAGAAGTCAGAACCCATGTGTTTGAGGGGTCCGTGCAGGTGCCACGCCAGGCTCTCCCCCCAGTGTCTAGATGCTGGAAGTTTCCCTGTCACCTCTGTCTGCCAGGCCTATAAAAGCATAGCATTCCTGCTCTCTACTAAAATGCAGACCCCCCCTCCAAGGGCACACCCAGATTCCCTAAGGGCTCGATCTCCACTCCTCTCTCTTCGGAGCCTCGCAGAGACTCTTCATTGTGAGGGGGTCCCGTTATCCAGAAAACTCACCTTTCTGTCACAGCTGAGATGGGCAGCAGTATGTACCAGCGATGGCACTTGAAGGGTCATAGAGGTAACGTGACTTTTTCGATAAGCGGAAATCACCCTTCTGATCCTTTCTTTTTGTTTTTGTTAAAGATTCTGTTTATTTACTTTGAGAGAGTGAACGTGATCAAGGGGAGGGGCAGAGAGAGAGAATCTCAAGCAGACTGTGCTAAGCACGGAGCCTGAAACGGGGCTCAATCCCATGACCCTGAGATCATGACCCAAGCCCAAATCAAGAGTTGGACGCTCAGCCGACTGGGCCACCCAGATGCCTCCACCCTTCTGATCCTTACAGGTGAAAATATTTCTAAAACCCTCTTCTCAAGGACATCTCAAAGCTTTGATAAGGAAAATAGGGTGGGCAAGGTCTTATCGTCAGATGGCCACGGTTTGTGGGAAGCACGAGGCCTCTATGTCCGCCAGCCCCAGACAGAAGGGCAGCGACGGTGGCGGCAGGACCCAGGGCCAGATGCCCGATCTCCAAGAAGGCGTCTTTTCCCACCTTGTGTTCTGCCATCTTTTTTCCTTCTGGAGAGAGTCCCATGCCTGGTACAGCTCATGGGAGACCCTGCCTGTTGCCCCGATTAAGGGGATGGTTGCACGCTGTCCCATCACCACATGAGGGTAACATCTCGCCTGTCTCCCACGACCTTTTCCCGAACACAGGTCATCCCAGCCCAGCTTTCTACCTTCGAAGTCTGCAAAACCCCAAAAGCCTACAAGTATAACCCCAAGTTTACATTGAGTCATGAAAGTGTGACCATGAACGTGACTCAGCCAATGCAGCTCACAAAGCAAGGAGGTCTACGTTTAAGGTCAAATACACGAGCTGTTTGGGTTACGTGAAAAGAAGAGCCCCGTAGAGTTTTCTGAGGCTTGGTATTTCATCTCACCTCTCCTTAGCTCCTGCCTCTGTATCTGGTTCTCTCAGCCAAAGCCTGTCCTCAGGGTCGCAAACCACAGCAGTCCCGAACCAAAAAGAAAAGGTAGACCAGCCTGGGAGGGAATGAGGAATCCCGACTCCACAGCCTCTGTTCTGCCCTCCTCCAGCTGCCTGGAGTCCCCAATCATGTTGTCAGCCCCCCAACACGGCAGCGGGGTAACTGCAGGCCGGAGGGCTGACTGTTCACCAATGCCCTGAGTACCTGTTCTCTGATTCCCCGGAATCTAACTCACGGGTGACTAACGAGATGATGCCATTATTACCAGGCAGATGGCAGGCTCCCGTGAAAGCAGACACGAAGCAATAAAACCACCACACGCCTCGCTCGCAAAGCAAAATCAAAACAAGAACCCAAGTCTGGTTTTGTTTTCTACTTTCTCCCTCCTTTCCTCCACTGCTCTAACTTAGGGCAAAAAATACCAAAGGAAATTGAGCAAGAAATGTATGATTCAAGGAAGACAATGCAAACATGCCACTGTGGCCTTCAGGGGACGGCGGTGGCAGGAACCACACCGAGCCGGCAGACAGTTGTGTCCACATGCGGCACGTGGGGCGGGAGGGACGGAGCGAGCCTGACCAGCTCCGAGGACAGGACAGCGGCTGGCCTGCCTGGAGCCGTGAGGGAACTACGGAAACCCAGTGGAAGCCACAGCCTCTGGTCTTGATTTCCTGGTGACTAATCAGAGTGATAAGACCCAGAGAAAGCTATCAGAAAACCAGATCACTTCAAGACCCTGCTTTGGGAGGAATTCTGCGGGGCTCAGCGTGGGCACCCCACACCTGACTGCTCGCCCACCGGGGGAGGCTGGCTACTGGTTGAGAATCTATTGCAGGTGGGAAACTAGCCCTTATCAACGGATCTTCCCCCCAATCCTGTCAGGTCTTCCGGTAATCTCCAGGTTCAGAGGAAAAATCGGGCTCAGAAGGGGGTGAAATAATTTGCCCACAGTCCCCAGCTAGTAAAGGACAGGACAGAGGCTCAAGGTCAAGTTTGACTCCCAAGTCCAGGGCCAGAGGGGCTCCGGGTTTGAGGACGCAACTTCGCCGGGTTCTTGAGCATCAGGTGCTTATGATTACACTCTCCTCAAAACCCCAAATTTTAGTCCTTGAGGTCAGAGCTCTGTGCTCTGTCACCAACCTCTTTTAGGGCTCTACAGCCTCGAGTCGTGTTCATGGAAAAGAAGTTTGTCCAGGCAGAGGACATGTCTACCAGAGACATAGAAAGTTCATGGATTCATGCTGTCCAACCCCGGTGGTAGAACGGCAAGGCCTCAGGGCCTCGGGGCTGGGAAAGTGGAGGGCCTTGGGGGTCCTGCTTGGTCGCCACGACATGATGGAGACTAAGACACACATTTTCACTGTTGGAAGTTTGCCACGGGCTCAAACAGGGCACTGCAGGGGGTGGGGGAGGGGAGGCGGGGAGCGGGGGCGGCTGCTTCCGAGTTAGAGGACCGGAATCTGAACCCTAGTGTGTCATATGCCGGCTTTGTAATCTCGGCAAATAGTTCAATTGACACAGCCTCGATTTCCTTCTGTGTAAAATGAGGCAAACCTCCCAGGATCATCATGAGAACCAAGATAATAATTAACACCCATGAAAACGCCATTGGTGGCACCTGGTGCCTAATACATAGTCAATAAATATTTACCAATGCATAAAGGGCTAAGAGCAGGTGATAATGGAGACAGATCCCTTTAAGAAATGGAAACCCTAACTGACCATAGGGAATTACCAACTGAATGAATCCACCTACAAGAACTAACTGAACATAACTGAATATAAAACAATGCACAGCACAAGGAGTGGAGGCTTGAACCCATTTTAGCCCGTAGACTGTGTATGCAGGAATATTAAGGGAGTCTGCTAGAACTTACAGATCAAGACTCATCGGTGTGGGCAGCCCGTGGGAGGACAGACTGCAACACTTCTTAAAGATTTATTTATTAATTTATTTATCTGATGGCGAGAGAGGGAACACAAGCAGGGGGAGTGGGAGAGAAGCAGGCTTCCCAGTGAGCAGGGAGCCCGATGTCGGTTTCGATCCCAAAACTCTGGGATCATAACCAGAGTCGAAGGCAGACGCTTAACGACTGAGCCAGGCGCCCCCAGACTGCAACACTGGTTTAAAAGAGAAAAGTGAGGAGCTTGGAATAATCCAAGAAGGTTTCTATTAGTTAACAGCTGAGCTGAAATCAGGAGGCAAAATTAGAACGTCAGGTTTTCAGGGACCCAGGGCTGTGCAGTGCCATACACAATGAGATCAAGACTGAGCATCTCGCCCGTGTTGGCTGGGTACTGCTGGCAGGGAGCCCTCGAGGGTCTGTCTCGGTGGAGGGGCTGACTTGCATACCGGCCTGGGGACCAGAGCTGAGGAGAAGCCCATGACAAGAGGGGACATCTACGCAGCCATTCCCAGTCTGCTCACTTCCCTCCCCCCCACGCCTGCCTCAGTGGAGACCAGGCTGGGGCTCGGGCCACCACTTTCTCTTTCCACTTCAATCCTTGCGACTGTAGAGGCAGACAAGAAGGCTAGATTTTTCATGAGCCCTGCTAAATGAATGTTACATTCAGTGTCCTCTTGCATAAAAAGGAGTTAACCCCCGCCTCCGAGGCCTCACTTTGACCTAAAACAACCAAAAATAAACCAAAAACTCCACCTTAGATTCTTCCAGCCCCTGGCAGTTCCCGTGCAAGCGACAGAAGCGGAGGAGAACTGAGAGGCTGTCTGACTCTCCTGTGCAGTTGGGAAGTGAGCTGGGCTGTTCCCGGAGTCAGGAGTCAGCCTGGGAGAGGCGGACAGGCCCACGGGCCCTGGTCCAGTCTCGCAGCAATCTGTTCATCACTTCCCTAGGAAGCTTTCCGGCTGACTGCTCGCATCCTCCCGTCTGCCCCCATGCTTCTCTTACCTAGCTACACCTGAAAGGCCCTCCATTTACGTTTTAGGGTCTCCCCTGCACTGAGACATAAGCCTGTGTCCCACTGTCCCCAGCCTCTCCATGCTGCCCCCTCCCAGCTGCTCCTAGACCACCAGGCTTTGGCATTTGGCATCTGTCTGCATCCCGTGCTTGACTCTCTACTGTTCCCCAAGTATTGATCTAATATTCTGTTCTCTCCCCTCTAGATTATAAGTCCAGAAGCACAGAATCAAGCCTCATTCTTCTATTCTCCTGCCCCCAATGCCCCCCATTGCCACCCCTCCTATCACCAGGGCTCATGTACCAATCAGACTCTGAGCTGAAGTTCATTCACAGAGGACTAATGCAGCCCCTGGTTCATGGAGGGGGCTATGGAGGAGGGGGACCAAAAAACTCAGCCGATTATTCCAAGCAGCATGGCTCCATGTTGGCAGCCTCTGAATCTAGCTCTTTCCAGTGGCACGGCTGCCCTATAGAGTCAGGCTCTCAGCCCCTGCCCGCTGCCCTATAGAGTCAGGCTCTCAGCCCCTGCCCGCTGCCCTATAGAGTCAGGCTCTCAGCCCCTGCCCGCTGCCCTATAGAGTCAGGCTCTCAGCCCCTGCCTGTCCCCTCCCACCCAGAGAAGGGATAAGCCTCGGCTCAGCCCTGGGTGAGCACCTCTCCCATCTTCCCCTCTTCCCTTCCGGCCTGCTCCCTCCCAGTTTCTGTTTCTTCAAAGTATTCTCCATAAGTTCAAAAGCAACAAGTATGCCTCCTAGAGCTCACCGTCATCAGGCAGGAGACCAGTCGGCTAGATGGTCATGAGCCTTCTAAGGGACAACACGGGTGGTGTCCACAGGCCCCCACATCATCCCCGATCTTTTCTGTCCAGGACAAATTTAACAAGTGATGACTCAGAAAGTGGGAGAAGAAAGGCAGAGGATGTCAACTCCGCTAAGACGTCAGTGGGGAGCTTGAAGCCCAGGTGAGAAGGTGGGGCGTGGAGCCGCACTCCCCAGCGGGCAGTGGGGGTGGGGCAGAAGACAGAGAGGGAACAGCCACCAACACGCCCCCACACACACACCACCTTCACTATGAGCCTCTTCAAATCCCAGGAAAAGTTACGTAAGGAGAAAACATACAGCTCCGAGGTAGGGAAAGAACGCCGAGTTTCACCTGGGGGTGTTTAATTGAATAAGAGGCCCCCGCAGAACAAAGCAACAACTCAGCATCAGTCAGGCAAAGAGAGGAGACAAAAGCATCCTAAGGGGGGGGGAGCCGCCCACATGGAAATGCACAGTCACCGCACACTCGCACTGGGGAATTGGCTCCAGGGGGGTCAGCTTACTCAGCCCCGAGGGGTCCTGGAGGTCTCTTTCGGCGGCGGCGGGGGACGGCAGGTGCCTGGCTGCAGGACGCTGGCCGACGATGGGATGCTGGTGCTGCAGGCACAGAGCTCCCAGCTCTGACAAATCCGGCCGCCTGCTCCAGAGGCCCATGAGAGAAGGGGTTTCCCAGCCCCCTTAGCACAGGCGAGTTCTAGGGTTCGGCCGCTCCCCGAGCTGCCGCCGCCCTGCGTCTGCAACAGATGGGGACCGGGGCTGGGCGTGTTTCCAGTCCCCGGAGCGGTGCACCGAGCGGACGGCAGACAGCATGAGCTGGCCCGAGACAGCGCAGGCGACAGTCTTGTTGGCTGGAGCTGGTGAGCTGCTCAACACGCAGGCAGAGCGCGGGCAGATCCCCTCCGTGACGGCCCGCAGCCAACTGTCATTACCACCTGCGCCAGGGGCTGCTGGGGAGGCAACTCCTTACTACACAGGCAAGCGAGCAGGAGGGAGGGCTGAGCCCGGGCTCTTAAAAAGACAGGCAGGAGGACGAAGGAAGGCAGGCGAGGTGATGGTGCAGCAGCGGCCCTGCTGGGTCCCCATCACACAGGCAGAGGCCTGTTAGCTCCACAGGACACGGCCTGGGGCGGCCACAGCAACCCAGACTCCCCGGGGAGCCCTGCGCTTGGAATACTGAGAATGCAGCTTTCTCTCAGGCGGCGAGGCTCCTGGCGGAGGCCCTTCCAAAGGCTCTGCTGGGGAACTTCCCGTCGGAAACCCGGGCCCTCCACCCTGCCCAGACAACCTGCAGCATCTGGACGGCAACACGGTCCCTCCCTGCGCAAAACACGTCTTGTTTTCCGTAATTCTGATGCTTTGGCATCTGCAGCCGCGCTGGCCCAGGCGGGACCGCCCGCCCTGGCTCAGCGACTCCCCTGAGAGAGCCAACGGCTCACCTGGGAGCGCAGCCTTTCAGACACAAAACAGCCCATCCGGAGCGCACACGCCCTGACCTCCTCCCTCCCGGCTCAGCATCACTTTGGGGGCCCCCGCTGAAATGTTTCAAACCCACCAGTCCCAAACCCACCTGCCCCCTCACCGGTGCCTTCCACAGCAACCCCTGCCTACATGGTCCTCTCCTGCCTTGCACCTCCTGACGCCCCCCATCCCCATCTCTAGGGATCTGAGAGTCTGGTCAATTTCTTCCTTCATGACAGTCATTTTGGTGTCTGTGTGTCTTACCATCATCCCCAATTAAAATAAATCCTGAGTAGCCTTTGATGCGGGAAACAAAGGCAGGAGAGAAATTACTAAATTTCCTTACAACCTAGAGCCCAGGGACAAGGCCTTACAACAGGCAGAGTGGCATTCCTCTAGGGACCCAGCTGCCTCGAGGTTAATGCTTTGCTAAGGGCAGAAGGCAAAACCCAGAATCCTGCAAGTCTACTTTAAAGTATAAAAAATTCCAATACTCGCTTTGGCAGCACATATACTAAAATTGGAATGATAAAGTATAAAAATTCCTTTAGAAATTTCCTTTACCCCTAAACCCCCCAAGATATGCATTGGCCATCATCCCCCAAGCATATGGCCCACCGATACACATCTGAAGGGTCTCAGGACTAAGGTTTTATTAGACGTAATAGACGATCTTTCCCAACAATAGCTAGCCCCCTCAAGGTCCTGGAAACCTTGCTTCCAAATTCCTTAGAGACTCACGCCCCCTTGAAAGTATATAACGGGCCATTCCTCATGACCCTATGGCAGCTCTTTCTGCCCAAGGATCCTGTCCCCATGCTTTAATAAAATAATCTTTTTGCACCAAAGACATCTCAAGAATTCTTTCTCGGCGGTCGGCTTTGAACCCTAACGTCTTCCCTACATCACCGTCACACACGTCCCTGGGGAGTATGCAAGCTGGTCAGGAAGAAAATTGATTAGGAGAAAATCGGTGGGGGGGGGGGGACCTCCTGGCTGGCTCAGTCGGAACATGTATGACACTTGATCTCAGGGTGGTGAGTTGGAGCCTCACATTGGTTGCATGGAGATTACTTAAACATTTAAAAATCTTTAAAAAAAAGGGGGGGTAGAAAATGAGGGTCCTCACTTCAGTACCCCACAAGATTCACTATTAAACTCACTAATGACCTGAACTTTTCAGCAGTGGAGAAATTGCTCCAAAAGACAGTGATGGACTCATGGTTACAAGTCCGCAGCCCGGGGCGAAGTCTCCCTCAAAGAATCTGTTCTCTCTTTTTTTAAAGATTTCATTTATTTATTTGACAGAGAGAGAGATCACAAGTAGGCAGAGAAGGAGGCAGAGGGAGAGGAGGAAGCAGGCTCCCTGCCGAGCAGAGAGCCCAATGCGGCTTCGATCCCAGGACCCTGAGATCATGACCTGAGCCGAAGGCAGAGGATTTAACCCACTGAGCCACCCAGGCACCGAGAGACTCTGTTCTTTGATTCTAATGCAGGATTTAGCTGGCAGATTTGTGGTTCAGGAAAGGGTGACAGCTGGGAATGAGGTACGAAGGACACTTTGTGGGGAGAAAGGAACCCTCCATGACTTCTAAGGCTCATGAACCAAAAGGCAACTAAGACTTTGGAGCTTCAGGTAACTCCTAATAGGGCTGGAAGTCTGTGGCTTTCTTAAGGTTCCTTTCTGCCCAGAGGGTACGGGCTGGTTGCTGTAAACCAGTGTTCTGTTCTGAGGTCTGAGGAGGGATCAGAATGGGGCCAGGATCTCTCTGGGCACTAGGAGTGCTGGGACCTACCGCCTGGACCCGAATGCTGTTTTCTTGCTTGTAGAATGAGCAGCGTTTTACCTGAGGGAACTCTGGGCCCTCTGGGACCGAAACGCAGACATTCTGTGACAATAGCTCAGATCCCAAGCATTTCCCTGAATCTCAGGTCTTCCTCCAAGAAAATAATCTTAGTGAAAACACACACTCTGCGCGTCTCCCAGGGCTGCTGTTGGGATAATGGACGAGCAAGCATTTGGACAAAAATAAGCAGGAACTCAGGATGCACAGGGTAATTCTGGAACCAGAGGGCCGTAAGCTTGCGGCTTAGCAAAAAGCTGGTGCCACTTAGTGACGAGCGAGCCGAGCGCCACCACCCTGCAGGCCCTCCCCCGCCCCCCAACCCAGCCCTGGGATTAGTGGTCCTCCAGAGACCCAGCCAATCACAATATTTTCTCCTGCTGGTTCTGGAACTTCCCTCACTGGGTTAGCTAGGCTCATTTGATTTTGTGCTTTATTCCAAAGTATACAAATAAGCCCAAGGAAGGAAGAAGCCTAATTAGTTTTGCTTGGAATGGCTAGAGATGCCAGAGAAATGGGCTTCACCATCCAGAGTTCAAAGGCCGTCTGCACTTGGCGACAAGGGCCTGCGGATGACTGATGGGGTGTGTGAGTGACCCTCTGCAGTTCTGACTGCCAGCAATCCCATGTGTCGGGAACCTGGCATTAGAGCTCGAGGAGCATCAAGAACCCCACTCTGCCCTGCAAGCTACCAAATTCCTTAGAGACTCACGCTATCCCCAACCCTCTGAAAGTATATAATGAAAGTATATACGAGTATGGCTATTGCTTTCACCTGCATCACTCCTGCTCCCCAAATCTCCACTGCGGCCTGTGCCCCCGCTTCCTCCTGCGGGAGAGATCTCAGACATCAAAGACCTTCATACAGCCGAAGACCACTCTTGGCCGGATCTCTGGTCTCCTGCCTGCGGGACAATCCGTGTCTCACCTCCCCCCCACTAATTAATCTTCCTCAACAGTGCTCTCTGAGCGTTGCCCTGAGCTCCCTCACCAGACCAAAACACACAAAGCAAAAACAAAATAAAGCAAAACCGTGAACTCTAGCTCCACGCTACCTGCAGAACAAAGCCACATTCTGCAGAAACAGGAAACCGGGCCCATGACGGCCTGGCCCACGTCCACCCAACCTTCCAGCCCCTTCCAGCCACTCCGGCTTGGATAAAGCTTTCCTAAATGCCATTCTCATGGGTCCCTTGGCACTACCAACTCCGCAGTTCTGCGCTCGGAGTCCTCATGGGTCCCCTCTACTCCCAACAGGCTTTCCTGACACCTGGAGGTCACTACCCAGCCTCAGGACTTGATTTCTTGAGTGTACTTAGTGCTGGGTGATTGCAAATGCTATCTCAACTTGCACATGTCCATGGGTAAAATAATACTTCTTTTTTTTTTTAAATCAACAAGGAAATCGTAGCTCCGAGAGGCTGAGTTACAGATGCAGCAGTGACAAGCCAGGATTTAATCACAGGTGCGTCCCCCCAGAGCCTGGCTGTGTTCCACACTCTTTTCATAGGGTCACACACCACCCCCCTTTATTTACTACTTTTTGCTTATTTGTATCTTCTGGTTTTATCTGTAGCGCAGGCTTGTTTATCATGTAATTAAAAATAGGAAAATATGCTCATTCTTGAAGTTGGAAAGTTCCCATTTAGGGGTCCCTCCCAAAGAAAATTGGAAATGCAAGTGGAGGTTCATGCACAGAGGTGGGGTATGCGGCAGTGGGGAAGGCTTGGATGCCCCCAGCATGTGAGCACGGGGCTCTGATGAAGTCATGCACCGTGGGCTAAGGAAATGACAGTAAATCACGGCAGTGCCTTCAAAGGCTACAAATAACATAGGAAACGTGGCAGGAAACCCCCAAACTGTTCCCTGCATGACCTCAGCTGTGTAAAAGCCACAGAAGGCTAGAAACACACACCCCACCCACCGCCCACCCCTGGCCAGTCATAGGTAACAGACCTGGGTTCGATGTCTGAGCACCCCAGGAATAGCACAGACCCTTTGCCAAATCCCATGCCACCTTCAGCTGGAGCCTGAACGCCAACCTCGTCCAGTGATGAGGCAGTGCAGGAAAGCAGCCACAGCCCCAACTGCAAAGGGACACTCAGCCCCACAGCCACATGGTGCCAGGCCCGCGTGTCACTGGCGGAAACCCACGGACCAACAGCAGCTGCTCAGCAAAGCCTTATCTCTGGTGCTTTTGCGGGTGGCCAGAGCTGGCCCCGCGCTCAGTCCTGGGGCTGCTGGATCTGTGCACGGGGAAGCCAGAGACGCCAAACCCACAGGGTTCCCCGGGCCCAGTGCCCGGCTCCTGGCTGCCCTGGCTGCACGTGTATTTCAGTCGGGAGCTCGGCAGCCCGGAAGAGGTGTGAGCACGGCCTTGGCTGAGCCATCCGTCAGAAACAGATGTCCTAGAGGGCTCCTGACGGTTGTGGCACTTCTCTTTGGGATCCCATGCCTACAGCTGGAGGCCAGCCTTCCTGCATCTGCTGGCACTCTGCAGTGTGTCGGGGGCAGCTTGGTAGCTTCTAGAATATCCCAGCTGGGAATCAAGACGGCAAAGAGGGTGACTCAGCACATCCAACATCCTTACTGAAACCTGCACCAGGAGACTTGTGAATCAGCCCAAGAAATGTCAGAGCTCTTTTCTCTCGGTGGAGTGAGTGGTGTTCAAGTTTAAGTGCGTGCTAGCTCAGGCTGCCTCAGTATGGACAGCCTGGGCACCCGCACCTCTGGATAAACCAGCTAGAGAATCCACCCAAGGTGGGGGCAAGACTTCTTTGAGCAACAGAAATAGGTTGTACCTGCTGCCTAAAATCATCTGTGGGATCAGAGAGGGAGACAAACCATAAGAGATTCTTAATCATAGGAAACAAACTGAGGGGGGCCGAAGGGGAGGCGGGTGGGGGGGCTGGGGTCCCTGGAGGCCGGGCATGAAGAACCCACAAGGAAGGGCTTTGCCCTGCCTGGCCAGAAAGCTCGCCGGGCTTGTTCCTGGGGCTCCCCGGTGACCTCTCCAGACTCAGCCTGAACAAGTCCAAGGTGTGGAAGGCACAGAGAACAGATGGTGGAAGGGGAAGGGGTGGCCAGCAGCCGAAACGGCGATGCACACTGAGGGCACGCCAGCAGACTGGGGTAAATAAGATACACGTGCGCGCGCGCGCGCGCACACACACACACACACACACACACCTGCGCACGCTTAGGTATTTGCCTGCCGAAGCCTGCACGGACCTCTCCTCCTCTCCGGTTCTTCTCTGAGCCCACCTCCAGCCCCACAAAGGCTCCTCCATGCCCCTTACCCCGGTTCCCAGCACCCATCATGTCAGCATCTCGGGCCCGTAGCTCTGCGGGGGTACACAGTTCTGAACGCTGCATGGTCTCTGTCTGATCCAGGGTCGCCGACCAGCCAAAAAGAATGCTCCTCAGATCCAAGAAGTAGGAGTCCCCCACCTGGGGTGCAATGTCCTCGCCTTCAACAGAAACCCCTTGGCACTTGGGAAGCCCCCATTTTCCTTTCTCATTTTGTCATTAAGAACAAGATGGGTGGGGCGCCTGGGTGGCTCAGAGGGTTAAGCCTCTGCCTTCGGCTCAGATCATGATCTCAGGGTCCTGGGATGGAGGCCCACATCAGGCTCTCTGCTCGTCAGGGAGCCTGCTTCCCCTTCTCTCTCTGCCTGCCTCTCTGCCTTCTTGTGATCTCTCTCTGTCAAATAAATAAATAAAATCTTAAAAATAAAAAAGAACAAGATGGGTGTCTCCCTTAATGCCAGCCATGTTCCCCTGGTCTGTCCCCGCAGCCCCCCATGGCTCTTGCTCCACAGCTCTTGGGGGCCCCTCTCCTACCGAGAATCACTGATGGAGGCCCCAACTACAGAACGCAAGAGAAACAGAAGACAGAGAGCCCTGACCTCGGGGACGTGCGTCCTGGCTGGGAGGAACATCACGAACACAAGGCACACGCACACTGAGGGTTCATATGGTCCAGACAGCAGCCTCCACAGAAGTTTCTCGCAGTGACGACTTTGGAAGAAAGTTATCAGAAAGAGGCCCAGGGGAGTCCTAGAACCTGCAAGCTCGGCAGTCCACGCTCCCTCTCCGTCCCGGGACGCTGCGCCCATGGAAGGCCCCCAGCTACCAGGTCTCTCTAAGCCCAAACCCAAGCTCGGCACAGCCACAGCTGAATGCTGAGGAGTCGAGCCTGGCCGTGTCCAGCAGGTGCCCCAGTTCTGAACGTCTGTGACCTAAAACCACCTCAAAGGCACCGCTGAACAGAAGGCTCTGGGCGGCCCAGGTGGCAGGACGCAGGCTGCTGCCGAACACGCACCAGTCTTCCCGATTTAATTGAAACCAACACAAATCACACTGGGGCATAAAGCAATTTTTTCCTCCAGATTGCCCTCTATAACCCTGCCTCCAGGCGTGCCCTCTCTCGGGCCGGACTCGTGTTCCGGGCAGACTGTGAAGGATAAGCGTCTGCACTTGTCCTTTTAAATGGACGCGACTTTCCCGCAGATGCCAATTCCAGTTCTGCCACTCAGAGACACCGTGACCTTGGATAAGCACGGAACCTCTCTGTGCCTCAATTTCCTGTTCTGTAAAATGGGATTCATAATAGCCATACCTCCCCCACAGGATGGCCACACATGATGTACATAGAGACACATTCGTGCATAGACACATTCGTATTGTAAATGCAGACGGAGACACAGCCTGGGGCCCAGCATGGGCTGTGGGGGGGCTGGCCCTGAGTCTTCAGGGGGTGAGCAGGGCCCAGAAGCTGATGGGCACCAGCAGCCGGGAGCAGTGTGGACCGAGCTTGTCTTGCTACAGCAATCGCCACTGCAGACGGGGCCTCGGAGACTGAACCTCAGAGCAAAATAGGCAGTGGAGAAAAGTAATCAGGAGAAAGCTCCGGAAACCCACGCCTGCGATCCCCTCTGGGCATGCCCCACGGAAGTCTCTAGCAACACAAGGGGCAGCAGGGCCTGGAGAAGGGCTTGGATACCCCCGCCACTTCCTCGGCTGGACCCACGGACCAGGGCTCGAGGAGCCTCCCCTGATGAAGCCACAGGGGAACCAGACACAGGCTCTGCCCTGAAGAAACTTTCGACTCCGGAGGTGGGGACGCGGCAGGGAGCTGCAGGACACACTCAGGTGATGAGCTGGGCAGACAGGTGTCCAGTGTGCTCAGACAGGACGGGTCCCTCTGGGCTGAAGGCTCTGAGCTGGGGACCATGCAGTGGGCCGGCAGTATGCAACCCCGCTACCCTGGTCTCTGCTGGGGGAGGGGGTCCCCGGGGGCAGGGAGAGCCACCACTCCAAGAGCCGGGCTTCTTTCTTTCTCAGGCATTAATGGCTGTCGCAGATGGGGAGAACAATGGATCCACAACAGAAAAACATCAGCCTGGACTTAAAACAAGAAGAGAAAAGGACCCCTCCAGCATGCTTCAGCCTCAGAGAAGCCGGGCCTCTGACAAGCACAGGACATCACCATGGACATCAAAGTGTCCCAAGGGCACGTGGGGGAAACTGGTTTTCAGCCCACGCCACCCCTTCCCCTCCCATGCCCACAGAGCCTGCTCCCTGGCCTCATGCCACCTCTAGGCAGAAGCCCAAGGCCTAAGCTGGGTCCCTGGGCGGGGGGTGTGGGCAGGCAGGCCTCCCACGTGCCCAGGCGTGGTCCTGGTACCGCACCTGCCCACAGATCTCCCCAGGAAAGACAGAAGAACAGGAAGGTTCCATCTCAATGAACTTTTCTGAAAACTGAATGAACACTCAAACTTCAGCTAAAACATCTTAAATATTTTAACAGTTTTAAAAGAAGTCTCTCGGAAGGCACCACAGCCTTCTTTGCTCTTGTGGGTTGGACTGTGCCCTAATCCTAACGCCCCGGTACCTCTGAACGTGACCTTATTTGCAAAGAGGGTCTTTACAGAGGTGACTGCGTCACAGTGAGGACACGAGGGTGGCCCTGGTCTGGTGGGACTGGTGTTTTTATAAAAAGTGGAAATTTGGGGGCGCCTTGGTGGCTCAGTTGGTTGAGTGACTGTCTTCGGCTCAGGTCATGATCCCGGAGACCCAGGATCGAGTCCCACATCGGGCTCCCTGCTCGGCAGGAAGCCTGCTTCTCCCTCTCTCACTCCCCCTGCTTGTGTTCCCTCTCTGGCTGTGTTTCTCTCTGTCAAATAAATAAAATCTTTAAAAAAAAAAAAAAAAGCGGAAATTTGGACACAGACATAGATGCATAGAGAAGGATGAGCCAGGCAGGAGACAGCAACCAGGGACACAGGAGAGAGGCCTGGGGCAGGTCCCCCACCCCAAGGGCCATCAACGAGAGCAAAGCTCTGCCCACACGTGCGTTTCAGACTCTCGACCCCAGGTCTACTGTCCCCCACTGAATGAAGCTCTGTTACAACCACCCCTTGGACACTAACACGTGCTTTCCCCCCTGTGTGCTTCTATGGCTTTATTAAGACACGATTCCCAAACTTATTCACAGCAAGTGCACCCACTGAATGGTTTTTAGTATAGTCACAGGCTGTGCGGCCATCACCACAGCCAATTTTAAGACATTTTTGTCACCCCAGAAAGGAACCCCATGCCTCAGCTGTCACCTCCATTCCCCTGGGTGCTGCCCAGCCCCCCGCAGCCACTGAGCTCCTTTCTGCGTCCATGGACGTGCTGGCTTGGACGTTTCCTATAAACGGGATCATTCACCACGTGGTTTTCTGCGAGCAGGTTTTTACTTTCTTAACCGGAATAAGCCTAGGTATGTAAACAGGAGTCAGGACCCGACAGGGGAAACCTGCCAGCTCGAGGATCAGAGTTTGAATCGCCTTTGTGCCCTGAAGTGTGTTCTTCGCCTGTCTGACCGCCCCCTCGAGCCCCATTTGCGGGGAGCTGTAGCCTTGCAGGGCCCGGGAACGTGGGCCTGCCAACACTGGTGCTATCCTCGGACAGTCCCCTTCCCGTGCCTGGCAGACTTGTTGCCACTTTATTAAAGTTGTCATTTACCGCAGACATGGCACTGGGCTGCCCGCGCGTGGGCCCTTCCCCAGAATTCCCATATTGCGGGGCACTCCGAGCAGTCCACGAAAGAAATGTGCCAGGTAGCCCAGTGCTAGGTCTGTACACGTGAGTCATCGCTGGTTTGATTTGATTCTTCCGGCCTCTTCCTCACTGTGAGCTTCTAAAGATAATCTCATGTTCTGCTTTTTTGTTTTGTTTTGCTTTGTTTAGATTTTTATTTATTCGAGAGAGAGAGACAGCACAAGCAAGGGGAGAGGCAGAGGGAGAGGGAGAAGCAGACTTCCCGCAGAGCAGGGAGGCTGATGCAGGGCACGTGTTCAGGACCCAGGGACCAGGACCTGAGCCGAAGGGGGAGGCCCACCTGACAGAGCCCCCCAGGCACCCCTAAAGACATTCACACATCTGTGAGCAGCTCATCACCCACTTGCCAGTTAGTGGGGGTGGCTAACCACAAGCTCTGTGGTGGGGAACTTCACTGTCTTCCCACAGGCTTGCAGGCCCTGCCGATGAGGCAGAGGAGAGCAACTCCTGGGGGCCCCAGCGCCACTACGGGGCTTAGTGACCAAGACAGGCCACCTCAGGGGCCTCCAGGAGCTGTGGTGACAGCGGGACAGCCAGGACAGGCCGGCTGCGGTCTGGGAGCACTCACTAGGCATGGCGGTGACCACAGGGCCCCTGCCAGGAACCGGATGAGATGGGGTCTGGGACCAGACTATCGGTCGCCTCACCTGCCCCAGAAGCTTCACAGCTGGGCCATGTCAGAGGCTGAGGGGGTCAGGGGGCAAGATATGATACCCTTGGTCTGTTCCTCGAGCTTCCTCAGCCTGATCCTGGGGTGCTCCACCAGGGCTGGGCCCAGAGCCACTCCGGTGGATGAAAGCTGTAAGGGAGGTCAACTGAGCTCCTGGAGAAATCCTTCATCTGATGCTCCGAAACTGAAGGGACTACAGAAGCCCTGAGGGCACACTGTTTCATCAAAACATAGAGGCCCAGATTCGTCTGGAGAGCTGCAGCCTCAGAATTTCCAGGGATGAGAACAGGGGCTCAGGGGGCCGAAATGCACCCCAATTAAGAACCAGCACCTCAGGGTAAAGGCAGGGAAATAACGCGGCGGTTCACGGCATCATTCGTCCTTGACATCAAAGATGGCTTTGGGAAGGGAGAGATGAAGTCAGGGACCAGAGCTTTCCCTTCACGAAGGAATCCGGCTTTGAATCAAAGCAATCGTGTGGACTTTGGGTGTTCGACCGCTCTCGGTCCAGAATGTTTATAATGACTTAGAAGCTTCATAAGTGGCTCCGGCCAAAGGTCCCAGCTCAGGCTGCACTTTGCTCTGTGTCGTTCTGCCTGTCTCCCGACATCCAGATTCTGAGAAGACAGAGATGTGCTTGGCGTGTGCAGACCGTGCTAACGGCCAGGCCTGGGCAATGCCGGCAGAGGACCTCACAGTCCTGGGCCATGGCTAACAGGGGACACAGCGGTCACTCAGGAGCTGCGGGCAGGCACAATTCTGTGAAGTGTCATGAGACCACAGTGGCCTGGGAGGGAGGGGGCTCCGGGAGACAGCTCTGCTGCCCACCCCCAGCCCTAACATCAGGCCCCGCCTCCCAGCTGGCTTTTCCTAGGAGGCAAGTGCACCACTTCCCAAGGGAAGGTCTGGAGGCTCTCCTGTTCTAACTCCGTCTCTCATCCCTCTGACAACAAAGACTCAGGGAGGATGGCACCCGCAGCCTGGGTCCCGGAACCAACCGGAAACAGCGACTGGGACAGAATTAGCCTCTGTCGTTGCTTGCCGCTGAGATTTGGGGTCGTTTGTTAGCCCAGCATCACGTGGCTGACACTTGCCGTCCCTGGCCCTCCTCCCGTCCCTCTTCAGAGCCTGCTCCCTCTCCCTACAGAAGCTCAGCTCCCAAACTTGCTGTGGTTGGAAATGAGCCTTTCTTGGCTTATCTCCCTGGGACACTATTTGAATCAAGTCTGGAT
>PITA01019723.1:0-36652 GCA_004023965.1 Spilogale gracilis
CTAGAAAGGAATGGAAAAAAAAAAGAGGCCCTCCCATTTCCCTCATCTAAACCAGGGGCTACAAGATCTCCCCTGTGAGAGCCCTGCTAGGTTCTCTGTAAGTGAACACAGCACCAACTCTCTCTGTAGCTGCACAGAGAGACACACTGGCCAGAGCTGAGGGGCATAATTAGGCCTCAACCCAGGTGTAACTGAATCAGGGAGGAAAATACGCCACAGCATCCTTGGTGAACTGTGAACTCCTCCCTACACCGAAAGGAGGCACACTGGTTATGTGTGAGTGTTTCTTGAAAAGATGTCATTATATCAGGGTAATCACAAGTCAAGAAATGTCCAGGGTCATCCACACTGTGTGAGTTCTACTTCACTGAGTCTTGCCATAACTTGACAGAAGAAAAAAAAATCCTAAGCAGAAGAATACAAGAGATCAAGACAGAATTCCTGAAATGGGTACAGATATGAAAGTGTCTAGGGGCTCAGAAGAAAGGCTGAGCTTCATGGAAATTCTGGGTCATTTGCTATGACAAGTAATTCTCAACTCAGGACTCTCACAATAGGAGACTCCAGAGATTCTTGTCTCTAATAAGGAACCTGACAAATCATGTTTCATTTTCTCAAGGAAGTGCCAGGTAATCACTTTGCCTCTGGCTCTAATATAATCACTATGGCAAAGTGGGTTAGAGCACTAGCACGACATCAGATGACCTGAATTTGAATCCTGTCCCCACCACTTAGTAGCAGCCTCATTTATCTCAACTGTAAAATGAGATACCTACTTATGAATTTGTTTGGATGCATAACCAAGATATAGTTCAAGTCAAAGTGCTTATCACTGAAGTAGGCAAGAGCAGAAAGTACTGACACTGATTTGGAAGACATTGTTAATGGCCTAGCCAATGCCAATCACTGCCAACACCTTCCTTGCAGTTTCCTGAGACTATTCACTGACTGTCTAGTTCCAAGCAATAGATCATGATCTGTTTAAATCCAATTTGATACCCTTGTGCCACACGTTTCCAGCAACACTTGCAGTTAGGGCTTGTCAGGTGTTTGTTCCAAGTCTAGTCAATGAGATCCTACTAAAAAGAACCCGGATGGGATGGGGGTGGAGGAGGGCAGGTCTGGGAAAGCTTTCGTTTTCTCAGATGGATAGGGGCACAAGGGAAGTAACACATATGAAGAAAAGGCCACAAGAATTCCAGAGCTACACGGTAACACCCCACAGCCACTGGACCAATAATCAATGTGCTGTGAGAAAAATAATCCACTACCTATTAGGCAACTTCTAACTTTCACCCATTCTTAAAAATGGATTCGACAGAATAAAGGTACCCAAGGCACACTGATTTTTTTTTTTTTATTATTTCCCTAGAAATTTGTCGGTCACCAATATGGAAACAGGAAAATAAAGAGGTAAAAAGTGTCAACTAGGGTTTCTGTCCCTTGCAATTACCTTCTAGGGAGTGTGTCTTTAAATCCAGATCCTCTCCTACTCCATTAGCAATCTACAATACCACGGAGAGATCATGGATAGCACAAGTAGCCACATTTCCTTCTGGCTGAAACCATCTAATGCTACTGGGAGACAGACACAAGGACAGTAAAAAGTAGCTGAGGGGCACCTGAGTGGCTCAGTTGGTTAAGATACTGCCTTCAGCTCAGGTCATGATCCCGGAGACCCGGGATCAAGCCCCACATCGAGCTCCCTGCTCGGTGGGAGGCCTGCTTCTCCCTCTCTCACTTCCCCTGCTTGTGTTCCCTCTCTCGCTGTGTTTCTCTCTGTCAAATAAATAAATAAAATCTTAAAAAAAAAAAAAGCTGACACTTTTCACATACTTATCATGTGTAAGGGACGGTTCTGAGACTGTTATACATATTGACTCATCTAACACAATTAGTGCTGGCATTAGTGCTGTTATTAATCTCATTTTAGAAAATGGAGAAACTGAGGCACAGTAGAGTGGAGGGACTTGCCTAAGGCACCAGAGCCAAAAGATGATGGAACCAGGATCCAAACTCAAGCACAATTTAAGTGCTATGTGTTAGCACCTCTCCCTCTGAGGTGGCAATAAGCCTGAGTATCAGCAAGGTAAGAAGTTAGAAGGATCTGGTGAACTGATCTGGCAGACCTTTGGAAAAACCCCACCTCTTATTTTGCCAAATCTTCTCTTTATTAAGCTTTTCTACCTAGAAGAGATAATAGGGTAAAACAGGGTAAAAACAGGTCAGTCAGTTTGCCAACCTAAAATACCTACCAACCACTAGAGGAGAGTGCAAGGTGTTTAGCCTTGAAAACAGTGATGAAGAGATGCACCTATGGGGAGGGGAACTCCCCGGAAGTGAGCTGTAAATGTAGAAGCCCAAGATTTTGAAGGTAGGATGCCAATAATCACCTCCTGGACCAGTGTTGAGGCTGCTGGGATGTAGCACGGACTCTCCCATCTCCCTTGAGCCCACACCAATTTGACATCTGTCCAACATATCCATGTGTCGTCTCAGCACCTAACCTGGGGAACTGCCCTCGGGCCTGCCGAAGCAACCGTCTCAAGGAAGGATGATCTAAAGCTCATCTAATTTGACACCAGCCTATTACAGTGGAGCAGAGACACAACGCTTGTTTTGAGATAAGTTTTCCTGTTTGGGATGAATAACTCAGCTGAACATGACAACTGTAACATTTCTTTTCATAACATACCCGAAGTACACTATGTATGATTCATTTTAAGAGAAAGAAAGGGTTTAAGTGACCAGGAAAAGCACCTTTTGTTTCTATTGGAACTGTTTCTACTGCTGCATTTCTTATAGAGCCCAAATTCATGATTGCTTATGTACTCATTTGTTTAAGATACAAACGACTGAGTTCTTGAAGTGTGATAGGCACAATGTAAAATCATATTAACAAAGCAAGAGATGTGCCCCATATCCCTTCTATTTCTTTCTAGAGGTTTTATGAGTGGAAACTATATTTTATGCTGGTACATTAATGTATCTTGTATTTGCCTGTACCCATGAAACAGAACCTTGAATTCTCTGATAAGCATGATGGTAGCAGAGTACAGATAGGCAGATCTTCTGGAGCTGGTCTTTTCAGAAAGTGATTAGCATTTGAATTAAGAAATGACTGATGACTCGGGGCGCCTGGGTGGCTCAGTTGGTTAAGCGACTGCCTTCAGCTCAGGTCATGATCCCGGAGACCCGGGATCGAGTCCCGCATCGGGCTCCCTGCTCGGCGGGAAGCTTGCTTCTCCCTCTCTCATTCCCCCTGCTTGTGTTTCCTCTCTGGCTGTGTTTCTCTCTGTCAAATAAATAAAATCTTTAAAAAAAAAAAAAAAAAAAAGAAATGACTGATGACTGAGGACAATAAAATGTTTAAGGCAGGGGTTCCAAAAAAGGCACCCTGACTTTTAAAGCATTTGATAAATGCCTGACAGATTTTACCAATCCATTCTTTGTTATTTGAAAACATCTATTCCTACCATGATTCCATTCCATACCATCCCAAGACAGTCTACTGCCCCCAGAGACAGACAATCACACACACACACACACACACACACACACACACACACACACACACCCTCAAACAAGAACTGTCACCAACTACCCTCACCCCTTCCCCAGAAAACAGAGATTTAGGGAATTAAAAACTCTTTTCTCCTCATATACACACAGAAAACAAGTCTGTTGAATTCATGTTATCACAAAATTGCCTGTTTTGATGGGTGGTAATTGTTCCAAAGGGAACTGTCTATATTTTATTGATCATCTTAAAGGAATCCAGGGACCTACAGAATTTCAGCTACTTTTTCAGGAACAGAAATAGGTCCTGATTTTGTAAATTATGAAAGGCCACACTAAGGCTATTTTTCAGAGGGAATAAAACACATTACATGCTTTTTAAAAAGGAAAACACCATCCAAGGTTACATTTAAATTAGATAAAAACAAAGAAGTTAAACTCAGATTAACCTCCCTATTTTTTAAGAGAGAGGTAAGGCACAAGCAGAGGGAGTGACAGAGAGAGAGAAGGAGAAGCAGATTCCCCACTGAGCCGGGAGACAAATGGGGGACTTGATCCCAGGATCCTGGGATCCTGACCTGAGTCAAAGGCAGATGCTTAACTGATGGAGCCATCCAGGCACTCTATCCTCTTTTCTTTGATATCAAGAAAAGGAAAGGAGTCTAGGACCGCGAAGAGTACAATTACCTCCCTAGCCTAGAAGAATAACATGAGATGAGATGTGAAGAAACCATGTGGCAAGTCAGAACACAAGTATATCTTTAATCTGGGATGGATCTGGATATTGCCTTCATTGCAGCTCCTTGACCATTACTTTGTCAGAAAGCTTTACGATCAGGAATCATGCCCTGATATCACAATGTAAAATGTTTTTTATATTAACTCAGTAGATTCTCTCCAGCCCTCATGGAAATGAAGGAGGCAATTCAGGAAGAAAGCTATAGGTGGTAACACAGTTCACCTCTCCTTTGGATTTACAACAATTGCTTTGTGTTTAGGTTTTCAACCCCTTTGGCAGTGTCATTTGCCAGAAATCCTTAATCAAGCTGAAGAGAAGCAAAACTGTCAGCTTCAATAGAAGGGCACAACAGATGAATAATATATTTCCAAATTAATTGAGTATGAACAGTTGGCCATGTCTGCCAGGTTTATTTTATTGTATGATTTGCAGGCTAATGATGAAGACTGAGCTCTTAATTATAAGATTACCATTCCTTCACACCATCATAAAGGCTCATACAAAATCTGTTTTTTTCCTTTAATGAAATAAGGATTTGAATGCATCACGGGGAAGGGATGGTGTTGGCAAAACTAACACCTTGCTAACTAGACTTTAAGGTCTAAACGTCCCTCTCAAGTTACCAAAAATAATCAGTAATAAAATTCAACTCCTGGTCTCACAATTGTAGACATTCCATTTTTTTTCACTATGGGCAGCAGAGAAAATGTGGTATACCTTTTTGTAATATATGATGAAACCCATGTTGGGGAAAGACTATGGAGTAGGAGGACCCTAAGCTCACCTTGTCCCTTGGATACAACGAGATAACACCCACATCAGTGTTAACAACCCAGAAAACAGCCCAAAGACTAGCAGAACAGACTGTCCTCAACTAAATAGAGAGAAGAGGCCACATCCAAGAGGGTAGGAAGGGCAGACATGGGAAAATCAACAACAAATTAAGCCAACCCCCCATACAAGAAGGGAAATGATTAAGATTAGAGCAGAGATCAGTGAATTAGAAACTAGAGATACAGTAGAACAGAACAACGAAACAAGAAGCTGGTTCTTTGAAAGAATTAATAATATCAATAAACCACTGGCCAAACTAATCCAAAAGAAAAAGAGAGAGGACTCAAATTAATAAAATTATGAATGAACAGGGAGAGATTACGACCAACACCAAGGAAATAGAAACAATCAACAGAAACTATTATCAACAGTTATATGCCAATAAGTTAAACAACCTAGAAGATATGGATGCATTCCTGGAAACCTATAAACTTCCAAGACTGAAATAAGAAGAAACTAACAACCTGAATAGATGAATATTTAGTAACAAGATTGATGCAGTGATCAAAAACTTCCCCAAAAACAAGAGCCCAGGACCTGAGGGATTCCCTGGGGAATTCTACCAAACATTCAAAGAAGAAATAATACCTATTCTCCTGAAGCTGTTTCAAAAAATAGAAACAGAAGGAAAACTTCCAGATTCTTTTAATGAAGGAGCATTACTTTGATCCCCACACCAGGCAAAGACTCCATCAAAAAGGAGAATTTCAGACCAATATCCCTGATGAATATGGATGCTAAGATTCTCAACAAGATCCTAGCTAATAGGATCCAACAGTACATTAAAAAGATTATCCAACATGACCAGGTGGGATTTATCCGTTTGAGGCAAGGGTGTTTCAACATTCGCAAGTCAAACAATGTGACAGAATAAATCAATAAGAGAAGAGAGAAAAAAACCCACAGTCCTCTCAATTGATGCAGAAAGGGCATTTGACAAAATACAGCATCGTTCCTGATTAAAACTCTTCAAAGTAGAAGGATAGAGGGATCATTCCTCAACTTCATAAAATCTATCTGTGAAAAACCCGCAGCCAATATCATTCTCAATGGGGAAAAACTGACAGCCTTCCCAGTGAGATCAGGAATAAGACAAGGATGCCCACTCTTGCCACTGTTGTTCAACATTGTGTTAGAAGTCCTAAGGGCACCTGGGTGGCTCAGTGGTTAAGCCTCTGCCTTCAGCTCAGGTCATGATCCCAGAGTCCTGGGATCCAGCCCCGCATTGGGCTGCCTGCTCGGCGGGAAGCCTGCTTCTCCCTCTCTCACTCCCGCTGCTTGTGTTCCCTCTCTGGCTGTGTTTCTCTCTGTCAAATAAATAAAATCTTTAAAAAAAAAAAAAAGAATCCTAGCAAAAGCAATCAGATAACAAAAAGAAATAAAAGGTATTCAAATTGGCAAAGAAGAAGTCAAACTCTCTCTATGCACAGATGACATGGTACTTTACGTGGAAAACCCAAAACCCTCCACCCCCAAACTACTGGAACTCATTTAGCAATTCAGTAATGTGGCAGGATACAAAATCAATGCACAGAAACCATAGTGTTCTTATACACTAACAATGAAAATATAGAAAGGAAAATCAGAGAATCAATTCCACTTACTATAGCACCAAAAACCATAAGATACCTTGGAATAAACCTAACCAAAGAGGTAAAGGATCTGTACTTGAGGAACTACAGAGCACTCATGAAAGAAATTGAAGAAGACACAAAAAGATGGAAAAGCATTCCATGCTCATGGATCAGAAAAATAAACATTATTAAAATGTCTATACTGCCCAGAGCAATCTATACTTTCAATGTCATTCTGATCAAAATTCCACCAATATTTTTCAAAGTGCTGGATCAAACAATACTAAAATTTGTATAGAACCAGAAAAGGCCCATAATTACTAAGGAAATGTTGAAAAAGAAAAACAAAGCTGGGGGCATCATGTTACCTGATTTCAGGCTTTATTACAAAGCTGTGACCACCAAGACAGCATGGTACTGGCACAAAAACAGACACAGAGACCAATGGAACAGAGTAAAGGGTCCAGATATGGACCCGCAAATAATCTTCAACAAAGCAGGAAAAAATATCCAGTGGGAAAAAGACAGTCTCTTCAATAAATGGTGCTGAGAAAATTAGACAGCTATATATAGAAGAATGAAACTTGACCATTCTCTACATCATAAACAAAGATAAACTCAAAATGGATGAAAGACCTCAATGTAAGGCAGGAACCTTTCAAAATCCTGGAAGAGAACATAGGCAGTAACCTCTTTGACACTGGCCACAGCAACTTCTTTTGAGACACATCTCCAAAGGCAAAGGAAACAAAAGCAAAAATGAACTTTTGGGACGTCATCAAAATAAAAAGCTTCTGCACAGCAAAAGAGACAGTCAACAAAACAAAGAAGCAACCCACAGAATGAGAGAAGATATTCACAAATGTCACTACAGACAAAGGGCTGATATCCAAGATCTATAAAGAACTCCTTGAACTCAACACCCAAAAAAAAGATGATCCATCAAAAACTGGGCAGAAAACATGAACAGACACTTCTCCATAGAAGACATACAAATGGCTAACAGACACATGAGAAAACATTCATCATCATTAGCCATCAGGGAAAGTCAAATCAAAACCACAGTGAGATACCACCTTATACCAGTCAGAATGGCCAAAATTAACAGGACAGGAAACAACAAGTGTTGGAGAGACTGTGGAGAAAGGGCAACCCTCTTACACTGTTGGTGGGAATGCAAGTTGGTGCAGCCACTTTGGAAAACAATGTGGAGATTCCTCAAAAAATTAAAAATAGAGCCACTATATGATCCTGCAATTGCACTACTGGGTATTTACCCCAAAGATACAGATGTAGTGAAAAGAAGGGCTATATGTACCCCAACATTCATTTCAGCAACGGTCACAATTGCCAAACTGTGGAAAGAGCCAAGGTGTCCTTCAACAGACGAATGAATAAAGAAGCTATGGTCCATATATACAGTGGACTATTACGCCTCCATCAGAAAGGATGAGTACCCAACTTTTGTATCAACATGGATGGCACTGGAGGAGATTATGCTGAGTTTAATAAGCCAAGCAAAAAAAGTCAATTATCATATGATTTCACTTACTTGTGGAACATAAGGAGTAACATGGAGGACATTAAGAGAAGCAAAGGAAATGTAAACTGGGATAAATCAGAGAGGAAGATTAAGCATAAGAGACTGTGGACTCTGAGAGACAAACTGAGGGTTTTAGAAGGAAGGGGGTGGGGAATGAGTGAGCCTGTCGGTGGGTATTAAGGAGGGCACATATTGCACGGAGTACTGGGTGTGGTGCATAAACCCACAAAAGAAAAAGATCCACAAAAGTAATCATTTAGCCAAATTCATCAAAAAGAGAGAATTCAAATAAACAAAATCAGAAATGAAGGAGGAAAAAAGCAACCAACATCAAAGAAATACAAAAGATTGTAAGAGAATATTGAAAAATTATATGCCAACAAATTGGAAACCTAGAAGAAAGGGATAAATTCCTAGAAACATATAACCTCCCGAAACTGAGTCAGGAACAAAGAGAAAATCTGAACATAATGATTACCAGCAACAAAATTGAATCACTAATCAAAAAACTCCCAACAAAAAGTCTCTGGCTTCTCAGGTGAATTCTACCAAACATTTAAAGAGTTAATACCTATTCTTTTCAAACTCCTCTAAAAATAGAAGAGGAATAAAGCTTCAGAAAGTATTTAACAAGGTCAGCACTACCCTGATACCAAAACTACATAAAGACACTATGGAAAAAAGACGAAGAGAGATAACTACAGGCCAATATCTCTGATGAACACAAATGCAAAAATCCTCAACAAAATATTAGCAAACCAAATCCAACAATACATTAAAAAACAGCGTTCAAAAAGATGAAGTGAGGTTTATTCCTGGGATGCACAGGTGATTCAATATTTGCAAATCAATCAACAGGATACATTGCATCAAGAGAAAGAGTTACAACCATATGATCTTCTCAAGAGATGCAGAAAAAGCATCTGACAAAGTACAATATCCATCACCCTCAACAAATTAGGTTTTGAGGGAACATATATGAAAAACTTATAGCTAACACCATACTCAATGGGGAAAAACTGACAGCTTTGACAACAAAAAAAATAAATAAAAAGCATCTAAAATGGTAAGGAAGAAGTAAAATTTTCACTATTTGCAGTTTACATGATACTCTATACAGAAAACACTACACAATCTGCCAAAAACCTACTAGAACTGTTGAATGAATTCAGTAAGGTCACAGGATACAAAATCAATACACAGCAAATCACTGCATTTCTGTACATTAATAATAAAGTAGCAGAAAGAGAAATTAAGAAAACAGCCCCACTTATAATTGTACCAAAAATAAAATACCCAAGAATAAACTTACCAAGGAGGTAAAAGACCTGTACTCTGGAAACTATAAAACACTGAAGAAAGAAACTGAAGATGACACAAACAAATGGAAAGATAGTCCATGCTAATGATGGACTGGAAGAACAAGTATTGTTAACATGTCCACACTTCCCAAAGCAATCTACAGATTTGATGCAATTCCTATCAAAATACCAACAGCATTTTTCACAAATCTAGACCAAATAATCCAAAAGTTTGTACGGAAACATGAAATACCCCAAACAGCCAAAGTAGTCTTGAAAAAGAACAAAAAGTGGAGGTATCACAACCTTGAATTTCAAGATATACTACAAAGCTGCATATGTGACAGCCAAAATGTCTCCAAACATTGCCAAATGTGCCACAGGGGGAAACCTGCCCACTGAGAACCACTGATCCAGAGAGGTCACAAAAGGGTATCTTTTTTTAATCTCTGAGTACAAATTTTTCTTTTTTTTTTTTTAAGTGAGGAGGTTTACCTTGGTCTAACTTTTATTTTTCTAAAAATCTATTTGGTAACTGTAAATAATATTTTTACTTAAAGGTCAGGTGGGGAGATGGCACAAATTTTTCAGACTATGAAAACAAGATTGGTGTCTCAGGCCTGATTTTTTAGGCTACACAGGACACAAAGCAACCTTTTGGTACAGATTCTGTGACATGTGGTCTTTCCCTAAATCTCATATTTGCATATGATTGAGGTGTATTCCTTAAGGTGCTTTCAAATTTAAATATTTTACCCAACCTTGAGTTATCACTATAGAAGAGATTCCAAAGTTACCTTAAAATGATGTTGAGCATAATCATGACAAAAGAAAATTAACATACTTTTAAAAAAATCACAGAGGGATGCCTGAGTGGTTCAGTCAATTAAGTGTCTGCATTCAGCTCAGATCATGATCCCAGCATCTTGCTCAGCAAGGAACCTGCTTCTCTCTCTGCCTGCTGTTCCCCTTGCTTGTGCACTCTCTATCCCTCTTTTTTTCTCTCTCTGACATATAAATTCTTTGAAAATAATAGTAAAAATAGTAATAAATCCCAGAATGAAAGAATATTATTGAAAGCAGGTTAGATGTCTAAAGGGAACTAAGACACATTGACGTTAAAAGCAAATATAATGCAATAGTTCATACACAAAACTCTTTAAAAAATAAATCAAGTGTAAACATAAGTCTTTGGGATAGAGACACTACTGAACACATGAAAAAGCTCTAAACCAACTGCCCTAGAGTAATGCAATGTGCAAGTATTTCTTCTCTAGAGTTTATATACATGTTGTTCATTTAATATGAAATTTAACTTTAAAGGTTAAAAAGATTACTGTTAAATAGGGCACCAAAGGTCATTGCAACAGTGCACAAGCCAGTGGCAAGCAAGATTTTCTGTCCATCCCTGTAATCTTTCTAGCACAAACTTCTGGTTTTGTTTCGTAGAAGGAACTAATAAGGTTTATCATCATGTTCAGGTCTTAGCATCCATATTATACTAAAAGTAACTGTTATAGTACAAATTCCATTTCTAATTCAATATCTTTCTAATCAGACCTCTTTTTTTTTCTTTACTTCTGAGCACTCCCGTTTCATGGTTTGCTCTATTTTCTATTAACTGTTTGGTCTGCTTAGTGTAAATAAAAATATTCAAGTCACACAGAGAAAAGCCCTATAAGATTTCATCTATAAGATTAAATAGCAAACATATCACACCCAAGTTTCAAAAGATGCTCTACAGACCTGACATGTGCCTCTAAACTATAATTTGGTGACTTTTTTTTTTTAAAGATTTTATTTATTTGACAGAGAGAAACACAGCGAGAGAGAGAACACAAGCAGGGAGAGTGAGAGAGGGAGAAGCAGGCTTCCCGCCGAGCAGGGAGCCCGAAGCAGGACTCGATCCCGGATCTCCAAGATCATGACCTGAGCTGAAGGCAGTCGCCCAACTAACTGAGCCACCCAGGCGCCCCTAATTTGGTGACTTTTAAAGAGAACTTGGGAGAGAGATTTTAACTTTCTCCCTATATATAGAAATTGGCCATAAGGCCCAGAGAGAGTGGTAGAGTAGAAGAGTGAGCAATGTGCAGAAGGAATTTGTCAGAACCTTGAGGAGAAATGAGAGGAAAGAGGATCCACAGACCTCAATGGGCCTTGGACTTTAAACCCCACCTAGCTCGTAATCTAGGGATACAGGATTGAATGTCAAATGTATTCATATTTATGGCTCAAAACAATGATTAGCAGTGTGGCGGGTGGAAAAAAGGACAGGAAGTTAGGACGAATAGTCTTCAAACTGCAAAGACGCTTTATATATACTGTGCAACTGGATGATTTTTAAATATCTCATTTTACTTACAAAAAATCAAGAATTCTAAACAACTGTTGTATCCGATGTCCCTGGACCTAAGTGGTTCACAGCAATCATCAGATCACTACATGGCTTTTCCCAGGAAAAACAGACTGTCTGTGTTAGCATCTATTTGTAACACTACTTATGAGATCAAAAGGGGATGTCACAAGTCATAGAATTTACCTCCTAATTACATATGTACCATATTCAACAAGTCCAATGTATAGAATGCTTTTTGGTCTTTGATTGTCGAATGATACTTGGGATGTTAGCAGCTATAAGGGATGTTAGCAGCTATTAGGAATTAATTAATTAATTAGTTAGTTAGTTAGTTATATTTTCCCATGGAATTAACCACTGGATTAAACCAATTTAAACATATTTCTTTACTGCTCAAGTTTCCAGACCTTTAACATCTCAGTGTTGCTTTTGACCCTTCAAAAGCAATATACATTATGTAAAAATTCCCCAACTCTGGCGCCTGGGTGGCTCAGTGTGTTAAAGCCTCTGCCTTCAGCTCAGGTCATGATCCCAGGGTCCTGGGATCGAGGCCCACATTGCGCTCTCTGCTCTCCAAGGAGCCTGCTTCCTCCTCTCTCTCTGCCTGCCTCTCTGCCTACTTCTGATCTCTCTCTCTCTGTCAAATAAATAAATAAAATCTTTAAAAAAAAATTCCCCAATTCATTTTCTCGTGAACCTCCCTTTGTACACAACAACGCATCTTGGGAGATCACATAGTGGCAAAACACGGCTGGGAAAACGCTGAAGGGTGTATCTTTGACTGCATTTTATATTTCACTGCCATTTTCACTTGACAAAGAACGACAATGGTATATGTAGCATTCAGTAAATAATTAGCCCCTATCTTTCTTCTTTCATCCACCTAGGATTTCATCCCTAGCCTTATCCCGATACTCATGGGTGTACAACATTAGTGCTGAAGAAAGTGAGAATTTTGTCTGTGTAAGGCTTTCTGGATTGGACCCAAAGGTTTTTAACTGCCTTAGTCAATTACTTGTTCCTCAATGCCTCAGGCATCACACCGAAATTGTTTAATTGAGTTGAAAAAGGTTATTTACAGTATTTTCCACATAACTGACTTTTTCAGCCAACTGATTTGCATATAGTACAACATTGCTAATTTATACTAATGACAGGGAACACTGGAGATTACAACTTTAAGAATTAGCAAGTACAGTAAGTAAAAGCATGAAATTAAAAGCAATTAGAGCTGTCTCATCACAAAGGGACTTGCTTAGTCCAGGCTTATTATTTATGGTAGTGATTTATAATACACTATCATTTATTTTGTAACGGAACCTTCATGATATGACATTCACTATCAACCTACAAGAAAGATGGACAAAGCTGCCAGAGACTTGGTAAAGCTTGTCAGCTTTCCTGATGGACCCATTCGTTCTCTCAGGATTTACTGTACTATGCTCCTGTCCTGTGCAAAGTACCTTTAAGCACAATTTTAATGGCTTTTGTCTATTACTATAAAACTAACAGACTTTCACTGGAACCTCAAAATCACTGAAAATACAGAGAAGAAAACAGAAAAAGAGCACCGATAATCCCATCCCCTAGAGAGGACCACGGCTAACATTTGCTCTATTTACTCCCAATGTTCTCCTATTCATATATGTGAAGAAAATGTGAACTATGTAAATGTTTGCATAACTGAAATCATACTTTATTTTTAATTATGTATTCTGGTTTTTCACTTAGCTATTGATGAATGCCTACCAAATCATACATGTAACTTAATGATTGTTGCATATTTAATGTGCATCTTAAGGTTATTTATGTCGGCCCAGTTAATACATAAAAATCACTTGCTTAGCTCTAATTATTTAAAAATAAATTAAAATCATTCTGACGGGGGGGAAGAGCAAGATGTCAGAGGATTTGGAGACCTAGATATCATCGGTCCCAGGAGTTCAGCTAGATGATTATCAAATCAGTCGGAACACCTACAAACTCAATAGCAGATAGAAGAGAAGAACAGCAGTGCTAGGAACAGAAAAGCGACCCCTTCTGGAGCTCGATGCAGGAATCTGCTGCATTTAGAGACTCCAAATGGGGCTGGAACTCAGGCCGGGTGAGCACAGAGCGCCGCCCAGACCAGGAAGAAGGCATGATTGACTGCTTTTTTCTGAGGGCACACTGAGGAGGCAGCCTGGGCTCTCCCTGGCTCTGGGTTGGAGACTGGGAGGCCACCACCTTCATTTCCATCCTCCAAAGCTGCATGGAAAACATTCAGGGAACAAAAGTTACCCAGAGAGAACCTGAAGAGATTACTTAGCCTGGCCCCTGGCAAGGGCGGGTCAGTTTCACCTTGGGCAAAGACATTTGAGAACCACTACAACAGGCCCCTCCCCCAGAAGATAAACCAGAACATCCAGCCAAGACCAAGTTCACCAAAGAGAACTGTGGAACTCCAGAGCTAGGGGAAGCACTGCATAGAATTCATGGCTTTTTTTTTTCCCCATGATTCTTTAGTTGTTCAAAGTTAAATTTTTTTTATTTTACTTTTTCTTATTCTATTTTTTTAATTTTTTCCTCTTTCCTATTTTAACGTTTTTTTCAACTATTTTATCTTATCAATCTTCTTTAAAAAAACCTTTTTTAATTTTCATTGTTTTAGTCATATTCTATCCCTTCATTGTATTTAACCTTATTTTTTGTATACATATAGGTTTTTCTTTCTTTAGGATTTTGGGATATAGTTTCTTCTAATAGATCAAAATATACTCTAAATCTAGAGCATGGCTTTGTCTAGGCTCCAGCCTCATCACATTATTTGTTTTTTCTTCTTCTTTTTTCAACCAACTTCTTATCTTATCAATTCCTTTTTTAGAATCTTTTTTTAATTTTCATCTTTACAATCATATTCTATCCCTTTATTATGTATACCCTTATTTTTGTACATATATAAGTTTTTCTTTCTTTTGGGAGGCAGTTTTGGGAGTTTGGGAGGCAGTTTCTTCTAACATACCAAAATATACACAAAATCAAGTCTGTGGCTCTCTTCTATTCACCAGTCTAATCATATAGAGAGAGACAGACAGATATAGATAAAGATTTTTCTTGCCTTTCTTCTCTCCCCAGTTTCAGGTCTCTTCTGATTTTGTTAGTGTATTTTCTGGGGTTGTCGCTACCCCTTTAGTATTTTGTTCTCTAATTCATCTATTCTTATCTGGATAAAATGACAAGGCAGAAAAACTCACCTCAAAAAAAAAAAAAAAAAAGGAAAGAGGCAGTACCAATGGCTAGGGACCTAATCAATAGGGACATTAGTAATATGTCAGAACTAGAGTTCAGAATGATGATTATCAAGGTGCTAACTGGGCTCACAAAAAGCATGGCAGATACTAGAAAAACCCCTTCTGGAGAAATAAAATCCCTTGCTGGAGAAATAAAAGAACTAAAATATAACCAAGTTGAAATCAAAAAAGCTACTAATGAGGTGCAATAAACAATGGAAAACTCTTACTGCTAGGATAAATGAAGGAGAAGAGAAAATTAATGATATAGAAGATGAAACGAGGGAAAATAAAGAAGCTGAGAAAAGAAAGACAAACAACTACCGGACCATGAGGGGAGAATTCAAGAGATAATGATACCCTAAGTAAAAACAATATTAGAATAATTGGGATTCCAGAAGAAGAAGAAAGAGAGAGAGGGGTAGAAGGCATATTGAAGCAAATTATAGCAGAGAATTTCCCTAATTTGGTGAAGGGAACAAGCATCAAAATCCAAGAGGCCCAGAGAACCCCCTCAAAATCAATAAAAATAGGTCCACAACCCATCAAATAATAGTAAAACTTACAATCTCAGTGAAAAAGAGAAAGCCCTGAAAGCAGCTCAGGAGAAGAGATCTGTAACATACAATGGCAGAAATATTAGATTGGCAGCAGACTTATGCACAGAGACCTGGCAGGCCAGAAATTACTAGAGCCAAGAATACTATATCCAGCTAGACTGTCATTGAAAATAGAAGGAGAGATAAGAAGCTTCCAGGACAAACAAAAACTAAAATAATTTCCAAATACCAAACCAGTCCTACAGGAAATATTGAAAGGGGTCCTCTAATCAAAGAGAGAGCCTAAAAAGTAACAGATCAGAAAGGAATGAGACAATATACAATATCAGTCACTTTACAGGCAATACAATGGCACTAAATTCATACCTTTTAATAGTTACCCTGGATGTAAATGGGCTAAATGCCCCAATCAAAAGATACAGAGTATCAGAATGGATTTAAAAAATAAATAAATAAATAAAACCAATCAATATGCTGTCTCCAAGAAACTCATTTTAGACCCAAAGACACCTCCAGATTTAAAGTGAGGGGGTATAAAACAATTTATCATACTAATGGATATCAAAAGAAAGCTGGGTGGGAACCTTCATATCAAACAAATTAGATTTTAAAGCAAAGACTATATAATAAGAGATGAGGAAGGACACTATATCATACTTAAAGGGTCTGTCCAACAAGATCTAAAATTTGTAAATATCTATTCCCCTAATGTGGGAGCAGCCAATTATATAAACTAACTAATAACTAAATCAAAGAAATATATCAACAGTAATACAATAACAGTAGGGGACTTTAACACCCTCCTCCCTGAAATGGACAGGTCATTTAAGCAAAAGATCAACAAGGAAATAAAGACTTTAAATGACACAAGGACCAGATGGACATCACAGATATATTCAGAACATTCCATCCCAAAGCAACAGAATATACATTCTTCTCTAGTTCACATGGAACATTCTCCAGAATAGATCACATATTGGGTCACAAATCAGGTCTCAACCAGTACCAAAAGATTAGGATCATTCCCTGCATATTTTTCAGACCACGATGCTTTGAAACTAGAACTTAACCACAAGAGAAAAGCAGGAAAGAACTCAACTACATGGAGGCTAAACAGTATCCTATAAAGAATAAATGGGTCAACCAGGAAATTAAAGAAGAATTTAAAAAATTCATGGACACAAATGAAAATGAAAACAGACTGTTCAAAATCTTTGGGACACAGCAAAGGCAGGTCTGAGAGGAAAGTATATAGCAATACAAGCCTTTCTCAAGAGACAAGAAAGGTCTCAAGTATACAATCTAACCCTACACCTAAAGGAGCTGGAGGAAGAACAGCAAAGAAAGCCTAAACCCAGCAGGAGAAAAGAAGTAATAAAGATCAGAGCAGAAATAGAAACCAAAAGAACAGGAGAACAAATCAACGAAACTTGGAGTTGGTTCGTCAAAGGAATTAACAAGATTAATAAACCTCTGGCCAGATTTATCAAAAAGAAAAGAGAAAGGACCCAAATTAATAAAATCATGAATGAAAGAGAAAAGATCACAACCAGCACCAAAGAAACACGAACAATTATAAGAAGATATTATGAGCAGCTATACACCAGCAAATTTGACAATCTGGAAGAAATGGATGCATTCCTAGAAACATATAAACTGCCAAAACTGAACCAGGAAGAAACAGAAAACCTGAACAGACCCATAACGAGTAAGGAAATGGAAGCAGTCATCAAAAATCTCCCAAAAAAACAAGAGCCAAGGGCCAGACAGCTTCCCAGGGGAATTTTACCAAACATTTAAAGAATTAACACCTGTTTTCCTGAAACTGTTCAAAAATATAAATGGAAGGAAAATTTCCAAACTCATTTTATGAAGCCGGCATTACTTGATCCCAAAACCAGACAAACACGCCATCAAAAACTAGAATTACAGACCAATATCCTTGATGAACACATATGCAAAACTTCTCACCAAAATACTAGCCAATACAGTACATTAAAAGGATTATTAACCATGACCAAGGAGGATTTAATCTTGGGCTGCAAGTTTGGTTCAACATCCGCAAATCAATCAATGTGATACATACAGTGCCTTAATAAAAGAAAGAACAGGAAACCATATAATATTCTCAATAGATGCTGAAAAAACATTTGACAAAGTACAACATCCTTTCTTGATCAAAACTCTTCAGTGTAGGGATAGAGGGTACATACCTCAATATCATAAAAGCCATCTATGAAAAAACCCACAGCGAATATCATTCTCAATGGGGAAAAACTGAAAGTGTTTCCCCTAATGTCAGGAATACAGCAGGGCTGTCCACTATCACCACTGCTATTCAACATAGTACTAGAAGTCCTAGCTTAAGCAATCAGACAACAAAAAGAAATAAAAAGCATCTGAATTGGCAAAGAAGAAGTCAAACTCTCACTCTTTGCAAATGATATGATACTTTATGGGGAAAACCGAGAAGACTCCACTCCAAAACTGTTAGAACTCATACAGGAATTCAGTAAAGTGCCAGGATATAAAAACAAGGCACAGAAATCAGTTGTATTTCTATACACCAATAGCAAGACAGAAGAAAGAAAAGTGAAGGAGCTGATCCCATGTATAACTGCATCCAAAACCATGATACCTAGGAATAAACCTAATCAAAGAGTCAAAGAATCTGTACTCAGAAAACTACAAAGTCCTCATGAAAGAAATTGAAGAAGGCACAAAGAAATGGAAAAACATTCCACACTCATAGATTGGAAGAACAAATAATGTGAAAATGTCTATGCTACCTAAAGCAATCTACACATTTAATGCAATCCCTATAAAAATACCATCAATTTTTTTTCAAATAAATGGAACAAATAATCCTAAAATTTATACGGAACCATAAAAGACCCCAAATAGACAGAGGAATTTTGAAAAAGAAAACCGAATTTTGAAAAAGAAAACCAAATTTGGTGGCATCACAATCCCAGACTTCAAGCTCTATTACAAAGCTGTAATCATGAAGACAATATGGTACTGGCACAAAAACAGAGACATAGATCCAGTGGAACAGAAGAGGGAGCCCAGAAATGGACTGTCAACTCGATGGTCAATTCATCTTTGACAAAGCAGGAAAGAATATCCAATGGAAAAAGACAGTCTCTTCAACAAATGGTGTTGGGAAAACTGGACAGCCACATGCAGAAGAATGAAATTGGACCATTTCCTTACACCACACACAAAAATAGACTCAAAATGGATCCCCAAAAATGAGGATCAAAGACCTCAGTGTGAGACAGGAATCTATCCAAATCCATGAGAACATAGGCAGCAACCTCTTCAACATCAGTTGCAGCAACTTCTTCCTAGAAACATTCCCAAAGGCAAGGGAAGCAAGTGCAAAAATGAACTACTGGGACATCATTAAGATCAAAAGCTTTTGCACAGCAAAGGAAACAGTCAAGAACACCAAAAGACAACAGACAGAATGGGAGAAGATATTTGCAAATGACATATCAGATAAAGGTCTAGTATCTAAAATGTGTAAAGAACTTATCAAACTCAGGGCGCCTGGATGGCTCAGTTGGTTAAGCGACTGCCTTCAGCTCAGGTCATGATCCCGTAGACCCCTGATCGAGCCCCACATCAGACTCCCTGCTCAGCGGGAAGCCTGCTTCTCCCTCTCTCACTCCCACTGCTTGTGTTCCCTCTCTGGCTGTGTTTCTCTCTGTCAAATAAATAAAATCTTAAAAAAAAAAAACTTATCAAACTCAACACCCAAAGAACAAATACTCCAATCAAGAAATGGGAAGAAAACATGAACAGACATTTCTGCAAAGAAGACATCCAAATGGCCAATAGACACATGAAAAAGTGTTCAACATCCCTCAGCATTAGAGAAATACAAATCAAAACCACAGTGAGATACCACCTCACACCAGTCAGAATGGCTAAAATTAACAAACATCTCAGGAAACAACAGATGTTGGTGAGAATGCAGAGAGAGAGGAACCCTCCTCTAGCATTGCTGGGAATGCAAGCTGGTGCAGCCACTCTGGAAACCAGTATGGACTTCCTCAAAAAGTTGAAAACAGAGCTATCCTACGACCCAGCAATTGCACTACTGGGTATTTACCCTAAAGATACAAATGTAGTGATCCGAAGGGGCACATACACCCAAATGTTTACAGCTGCAATGTCCACAATAGCCAAATTACAGAAAGAACATAGATGTCCATCAACAGATGAATGGATAAAGAAGATGTGGTATACATATCTACAGTGGAATACTATGCAGCCATCAAAAAGAACAAAATTCTTCCATTTGCAATAACATGGATGGAACTGGAGGATATTATGCAGAGTGAAATAAGTCAATCAGAGAAAGACAATTATCATATGATCTCTCTGATATGAAGAATTTGAGAGGCAGATCAGGGGGTCATGCAGGGTAGGAAGGGAAAAAATGAAACAAGATGGGACTGGGGAAGGAGACAAACTATAAAAGACTCTTAATCTCAGGAAACAAACTGAAGGTTGCTGGAGTATTGGAGGAAGGGATAGGGTGGCTGGGTTATGGAAAAATTAATTAATTGATTAACTAATAATAAAACACCTAATTTCTCAGAAGAAAAAAAAATCATTCTGATCATCTGAACTGGCAGCATTAGAAGTATGGCATGTGTACACTTTTCTGAAGAGCTGAAGTTAACTCAGCTTGGAAGACCAAGCAAATTCAATTCAAACTCGGTTGTACTCACACTTGCTACAAAACACTCTCCATGCGAGCCACAGCAACATCAGGGAAACAGGAACCCAGCACTGGCTCAGTCCATACTTCCCCTTCTCATGAAATTGGGCTTTCTCTGTCGTCAATTGCATGATAATTTCCATAGCCAATTTCAAGCCACTTGTATTGTGAGGAACCTCTAGTAGAAGTTCCAGAAAAATAAATCTTATTCCATTGTCACTATTTCTATTTCACAGGTGTATTAATTGCAGCACTAAATGGTGGGTGACTATAGGACGACCTAGGAATTGAATTTCTTGCCATTGCTAAGGGTTTATTTTGTTTTAATCCTAGATGTCCTACACATTCTCCCAAATGAAGACTAAAGCTGCACCTGAAGGAAACAGATGCTATTCAGTCATTCTCAATTGCAGCTACAGCCACCATACAAGAATAATTGGCATTAATTAATGTGTTCAACAGTTTTAAGCTGACTATGCATTTGCACAACTCCCTAAAAGCTTCCTAACAGCATCCTCTGAAGTGTTGCTAATAATCTCTCAGAAAGTCCCTTAGAAGTTCTTCAGTCATCTTGGTAGAAATATTTTGCCCCGGGGACGCCTGGGTGGCTCAGTTGGTTAAGCAACTGCCTTCGGCTCAAGTCATGATCCCGGAGACCCAGGATCAAGTCCCACATCGGGCTCCCTCCTCGGCAGGAAGCCTGCTTCTCCCTCTCTCACTCCCCCTGCTTGTGTTCCCTCTCTTGCTGTGTTTCTCGCTATCAAATAAATAAAATCTTTAAAAAAAAAAAAAAAAGAAGAAGAAGAAATATTTTGCCCAGTGCAATGAAAGCACATTTGTGTTTCTGGACTCCACAAGTCACATCTATTCTAAGCTAAATGCCACAAATCACCTCAAACCTACTCACAGTAGGTTCTCAATAAATATGCACAATCACATATTCTGAGAGGAAATTTAAATGGCTACTTAGTTCTTTTCATCTCCAAAATTGACGATTTGGTCTTTTCACATATATTCCCTGGAAAATTGCTCATGGTTTGTAATCTCTATTGTAAATCTAAGGCATTCAGAGTTCATAAAAGAGAAGCAAGAATTTCTTTGTTCCATTTCTTCTGGTTCATAAATTAATCTCTTTAGTGTATGTTAGATATTCAGGCAAGTTCAATTCCTTTATGATACCCAGGAAATAATATAATAGGAGTATGTAGAGAGCTCTTCCTCAGGGAAGAAAAATGTGCCCTTATTGGTCCTACTCTGTACTGCCTTGGGCTGGCAACTTTACACTTCATACAGAGCCCTACAATGACATACAGTAGACAGAAAAGAAAGCCCAGAGGTGTTAAGTCCAGAATCTGACCTGATCCTTCATCTATCTGACTTCAAGCTATATTCCGTCTACCTCAACATGGACTATTTAGCAATCATTGCATAACTCAATAGATTCCCAGTGGAACAATCTATGCCATGTGACCATGAGGTCCAAGGATCTGGCTACAAAGGAGATCCAGATGGTTCCCCTGTTCCCCAATAAGTGCATTCTAGAACTCTTGTCACTTTACATGAATGTGAGGTCTAGATAAAGTCTGGAGCTTTTCCCATTCGTTTGTTAATACACCCGATAGGGTACTCACTGTGTGGGATCCTTTTGTAAAATCTCTGAAAAAAATGCCTTACAGTCTTCGAAATGGAAAACATACTAGGCCAGGGATCCTTAAAAGTTCCTCCACAATACTTGTTGACTGTCTCCTACCGTGAGCCATCTGCATGGTCAATTAGGTGATTTCCCTCTGCGAGGCACGGAACACGGACCCTCCCACAAAGTGAGAGGAGTTTACATGGGGCAGTGGTTTCTCCGCCCTGCTTGTTTGCCATTCTTTGTACTGAATGCTTGACATTTAAAAACCATATGTATAGAAAAATGCTTTTGTTTCTACTTACCATCAATAAAAATAGTTTAATCTTAGATATCCTGCAGCTCTGTGGAGGAGATTGTCAAAGCTCTTAAATGGTTAAATAAAGGGCTTAATATAAGAAATAAAACTATACTCACAATGACATTGCCACACACACAAAGGATCCATAAATAAAGAGTTCTGTACCCAGTCATGGAAAACAGGCTTAAGCAAGTGCTTTTACATTTGCAAAATAAGTTATCTTTCTCCTTGATGCCAGACAGACTAACTTTTGGTCATTGTATTAATAATGTAGCTAAAAGTCTGTACACAACACATCTAAGCCTTTCAATTGCCTTCTTGTTAGTAAGACCTGCTTCAAATACGCCATATCATTAGTCTACCCTTTATCGTCTAGGCACCAAATGTAAAAAACTGTAAAAAAAAATCTTACTGAATAACATGTCCTTGGTTTGGTTTAAGGAGTTAACTCTGAATAGTAGAAAGGTGCACCTGCAAAAACATGTTTCACTGATCAAAGCATGATGTTTCTCTAACAAAGACACTGTGTAATCAAAAATCACTCTCTGTAAGAAAAAATTTTCCTTCATGAGAATCTTTAACTTGTTGCCTATAAATAAAGACACTAAAAGTCAGCAAGGCGGAGATGCCTGGCAGGTGATCAGGAAAGAATCTTCGGGCCTCTCTCATTTCATATCGCCGAGGCCGTCCCCACCTTCTAGAAGGCTTGACTGCTGCTGGGGTTGGCTCCCAGCAGTCTCCATCAAAGAATCAGTTCAGCCCAGGAATAGTCTCAAATCCCAAATGCCCCAATATTGCCCAAGTCTATAACTGCATACCCGGGGCAGCAAGTTTCCTAGAATCATCTATTCATTCAACAAATCTATTTTGAGCGTCCACTTTATGCCTGGTATAATGGTAGGCAGTCTGTATATTCCATCAGCGAACAAAGCGAAGCAAAAGAAGATTCTAGCCCTGGAGGAGCTTACCTTTGGCAGGAGAGAGACAAGAAACAACAGATATAATAAATAAGCAAATTACACACCATATTTCAGGAGGTGATATGGGCTAGAAAGAAATACCCAGTATTGCAAGAGAATTTGGGAATGTAACAGTGGCACAGTTTACAATTTTAAATAGGACAATTTTAAACAGGACAGTCAAAGTAGAAACCATTGAGAAGTTGATATTTGAGCAAAGTCTTAAGTGAAGTAAAGTGGTTAGCTATGAGTACTTCACAGGGGAAGAAACCTCTTAGGAAATGCACAGAAGCCTTAGGACACAAGCATGCCTGATGTGTAGGAAGAGGCAGGGATACCCATGTCACTGGACTGAAGTGGACATGAGGTAGTATAAGAAAACAGAGAGCAATGGTATCCTAGAAGCCAAGAGAAGAACAGTTATAAGAAAGAGATCAATGTGTCAACTGCTTCAGAATTAATATGAGAACTGACCACTGTATTTAAAAAGGCAGGCATTGGTAATGCAGACAAGGGCAGTTTTGGGACAACAGTGAGGATAAAAGCCAGACTGAAAAGAGATGAGAGGAGAGAAATTGGAAACTGAGTTTAGACAAGTCTGGGTCAAAGAGTTTTGCTGCAAAGAAAATGGGCAATGAGTGTTACAAGCAGCGAAGTCAAAGAAGAGGGTTGGTTTTTTTTTTTTAATTTCTCTTTTTGTTGGGTTTTGGTTTTTTGCTTGTTTTTGTTTTGCTTTGGATTTGGGTTTTAATACGGTTTAAAAAAAAAAAAAAAGCCATGTGTTTGAACGCTAATGGTAATGACCCAAAAGACCAGTAAAACAACAATAAACTAAAAATGTCAGAGAAGGAGGAGAGAAGTTGTGGAAGAATGACAGTGAGTAGGCAAGAGAAGATTGGATTTGGGGGTCCCACTTGGGGTACAGACTCACCTACAGTCACTGCCAGGACGACAGAGTGTGCAGGTACATATGCTGGAAGGCTTTGAAAGGCAGTGTCATGAGAGGCTGTGGCAATCCTCTCCCAATGCTCCAAACATCTCTGAAAATGAAGGAGAGAATGAATGTGCTGAAACTTCGCAAGGAGGAGAGAATAGGACATTCAAGTTCATGGATTTATTTTTTTTAAGATTGATTGATTGATTGATTGATTGATGACAGGCAGAAACACAGTAAGAGAGGAAGCACAAGCAGAAGGAGTGAGAGAGGGAGAAGCAGGCTTCCTGCCGAGCAGGGAGCCCAATGCAGGGCTCCATGCGGGGCTTGATCCTCAGAATCTGGGATCATGACCTGAGCCAAAGGCAGATGCTTAATCACTGAGCCATCCAGGCGCCCCTAAGTTCATGAATTTAAAGACAGGGTAGTCAGCACGCTTGTGTATTTTTCCTAAGCCATCTGGAACCCGGCCTGGAGAAAGTCAGAGTTGGATTTAACCAGAGTCCTGGTTTGGAGAAGTGAGTAAAATGAAGGGACCGCACAAAAGGGTATTATAGCTACTAAGCATGAAGGTTCAGCTGAACATGGGACAAGTAACAGGAGCAGATCACTGGTTAATTAATTCCTCCTCTTTGACAGGTTCTGAGAAGCAAACCCAAAGGGGCATGTGTTATATTCCTGAGTAGTTACTGGGGACCCTGCACCTTTAGGCTCTGGGACCAAAGGCCCAAAGGCATGGACTGAGCCCACAGAAGTTTGCTTCTCATCCACTATGCACCTTTGCCCCAATCACATTATCTCTGCACACCTTTGTTCCTCCCATCTACAATTTAGAAATAATGCCTTCCTCATGCAGTTCTGAGAACTTAATGAAAACATGGGTAAAGACTCCAGTCCTTGAGTGAATGCATAAGTATTATGATAAATTAAATTAAAAATTAAATCAAAATGCTTTTATATTTGCATTCTTTGCAAAAGTATGTTTTCCACACAGTTTCTACAAAAATGCTTTATCTGGGGAGCCTGAGTGGCTCAGTTGGTTGGGCGACTGCCTTCGGCTCAGGTCATGATCCTGGAGTCCCGGGATCAAGCCCCACATTGAGTTCCCTGCTCAGCGGGAAGCCTGCTTCTCCATCTCTCACTCCCACTGCTTGTGTTCCCTCTCTAGCTGTGTTTCTCTCTGTCAAATAAATAAATATTTTTTAAAAAATGCTTTATCTGGGGCGCCTGGGTGGCTCAGTTGGTTGGGCGACTGCCTTCGGCTCAGGTCATGATCCCGGAGACCCGGGATCAGGCCCCACATCGGGCTTCCTGCTTGGCGGGAAGCTTGCTTCTCCCTCTCTCACTCCCCTTGCTGTGTTCCCTCTCTCGCTGTGTTTCTCTCTGTCAAATAAATTAATAAAATCTTTAAAAAAAAATGCTTTATCTTTCTTATTTGTATACATAAATCTTACTACCAATATCAATTGTTTCAAGTGCCATTCCTTTAAATTTCTTTCATTTTTGCCAATTTAACATCTTGCTGATGCTGAGATGCCAAGAATCAAGTGCAAATTCAGAACAGATACACTAGTTACCTGCCAGATTTATTATATTAAAAAACAAAAGAAAGAGAAAGACTAGTAAAAGTGAAGTACACGTTTAATATTCATTCTAATGCTCAAAATGCTGCACTGAATTTGCTATTATTATCAGCCTCATTTCCCAGTGAGAAAACTGAGTGCAGAAAGACTAATTTGTCCAAAGACATGCAGATTGTAAGCGGTGAGCCCAAATTTGAACCCAGTGATACATGATTCCAAATCATGCACACTTTCATGTCATCCTATTTCAGTACAACTCTAAATGTATCAAATGGATTAAAGCTAATGTGGTTCCATTTTACAAAGAACATTCCCAAAATGTAGTAAGAGAGACTTCAGAAGAACCCTTACTGTACTACTCAAGGAGGCTTAAATTAAGTCCCCACAAGAATGAATTCTAATGGCCTCCTCTCCCCACCTTAGCTGGACGACCCATATCCTCACCACAGAGGAAGAAGGTTCCCTGCAAATGGGAGAAAAGGGATGTATTCACAGTAAGAAATTCACAAAAGTACTTAGTAGTGGTAGTATGGAAAACCATAGCATTATTTGGCAATCAGGCCACACTCAGGAAAGTAAGCCTAATTTTTGGTTAAAGGTCTGGACTCTGTCCAGCACTTAACTCTGCATGTTTAGTAAAGACCTGTTCCATCAGAGGGAGTGTGGGTCACGCTGGTGAAAAATGACTGGAAACATGGGCTCAACCAGTGACAATGATTTGGGATATTTCACAATCTGAATTCCATTTTGAATTTGTTTTCATTGTCTCTAAAGAATGCTTTATGTCCTTGAATGTAAGGGCTCTGCACCCTAGACAAGTAAATAAGGGGGCGCGGGGGTGTGGTGGAGATGTCACACTCAGGGCCAGCAGTTTCCCAAAGAGCTGCTGCCAAATTGTTTACAGTTGGGAGAAACCTAGCTGAACCAAGCGGCATTGGTGATAGCGTAGCTTAACTGGCATAGTATGTCATAGTAATTTACAAGTATTTTAATACTGTGCCTAATTCTTTTTTTTTTTTATTTGACAGAGAGAAACACAGTGAGAGAGGGAACACAAGCAGAGGGAGCGAGAGAGGGAGAAGCGGGCTTCCCGCCGAGCAGGGAGCCCGATGTGGGGCTTGATCCCGGGTCTCCGGGATCATGACCTGAGCCAAAGGCAGTCGCTTAACCAACTGAGCCACCCAGGTGCCCCTAGTGTGTGTAATTCTTGAAAACTAAAACTCATTTCCTGAAGCAACAAGCTGTCCCTACCAAAAGCATTCATACATCTTTCGTGTATCTGTCAATTCCTAAACATTTTGCCCTAGAAATACAGCATCATATCTTCATTACAAAATGCACTGAAAGTGGATTCTCTTTGAATGAAGCAGAAGACCTGACACAGAACCAAACCAAAGCTGTCTGAAGGCTTTTTATTGCGGCATTAAGGCAAAAGAAAGATTAAAAGGATTTGGACTGCCAGGCTGCTCCAGTTACATTCCTTTTGTAAAATGAGAATTTCCTTAGGAAAGGTACTATATATAATCATGGCTTCACTACAGTCCTTGTCTGTCCCAAGAGAATATATTTTCTTTTTCTGTTAGAAGGTCCTGTAGAACAAATTATCCCATAATTCTCTGCAGGAGGGAAGGGACGGGGCCAGTGCGGACTTAAACTAGGTGGTTGCTTCACTGCCCCTCCATGTAGACAAACACCTGCCACCCCACAGGCCAGACATGGCGCCCATCTCTCCAGGAACAGCACGGAGACTGACTGTCAGCAAACACCCACTAGCAATGCTCACATCGACCAAACAGACCATTTTACCCAGCCAGCCTGGAAAGACAGAACCCAGCTTTAAGCCCAACCACTTGGGTGTAATTACCAAACCTTAAGAAAACCCACAGTGAGGAATAAATGCTCAGGTTCAAAAGCACCATCTCCTCATTCTAATCAATTGCAAGGGTGCTTCTCTCCGGAATTCATGCTCCAAGCCAAGAAGCGTCTTTTCAGCACATCCTAGAATTAAATCAGCACATCAGTGCAGGCAGCCCAGAGAGCCACGAGGCACCGCTTTGCCATCCTCATCACATTCTCCCCCAAATATATCCCTAGTGAGGCCTGAGAGCCCCACAAGACTGCTACTGTGTTCAGTGTGCAGTGCAAATGGAGTCCCTGTTATTAATGAGGAGGACGTTCTCATCTCTTACCAGTTCCTCTGTATCCGAGGTCCCATTCTATGTGGAATGTCTATTACCTTGAGAGGAACAGCAGAGGCAGTTTTCTCGGTCCGTGGCAAATCCCGTTAACACCGGGTCTGGCCACAAAACCAGCTCACGTGCTGCAGGCAAGTATCCCTGAGGTTTATGCATGTTCCTGTCCACGTCACCACACAGGTGTATGGGTATTCCCAGGACCTACAGCTGATGGGGTCGTGCCACGCAGTGGGGAATGATGAGGTCTGGGAATGCAGCAAAACCCCAGCCTCCGCTCATTAGGCCAGACAATCCTGAGATGAAGGTTTCCTGTGGTGCTTTGTTGACGGGGGTGTATGATACTGTTTATTTTCCAAGAAGGCAGAGCACAGTTGTTCTTTACCTAGTGAACAGATCATATAGAGTCATCTTGTAATCCTGTCAAAAGACTTCAATAATTTAAAGACTTTTCTTCATAGCTAAGAAGTAGTTCACATAAAAGTTCACATAAAAGATGGAAACATTATACCAAAGACTACTAAAAAATGAATTAATTATTTTCTTAAAAAAAGGTATTTCTGTAGTCTTGGCTGACCCCTGCCTATAAATACCTACCAAAAGAAAAGAGGAGAATGCCAAGATTACAGCAGAGTAGATAAAGAAGAGAAAGAATGCTGAAGAAAGTCAACTGTTGGACAAAATCTAGCCCCTTAATCCCTGGACTCAAAGAAAAGAAAAGGGAAAAGAAAAAACTTAATACCACTCAGAAATGACTGTCTTAGCCAATAAGGATGTGGCACTCATGGACTTAAGATCAAATCATCTGCAAAGAAGATTGGATCATAGCAAAGAAATATTCTGAAGACAATGGGCAGGTGGAATAGGATGGTGATTCTCTAGAACAAAAGAAAAGCTTGCCTGACTTCTCCAAAGAAAAAGCCAATAAGCACAGGATGGATGAGCAGCCAGAGAATGAGGGTCTAAAAATGTCCAGAAATGTACACCCAATTATTTCACCAGTATTTTGTGACTTTCTTGTGACCCACTGTTCTGAGGGCAGCAAACACAGGGTAAGGTATTTTACAGATAGATGATAATGGCTTTCATTGTTTCTCAAATAGGCTCAAAGCCCATACTGTGTAAATTGCTAAAAGCCCATATGTAATTCTAAACTTCCTGCAGGTCCAGAGACTCTGGGTGCCCGTAATAATTACACCAACTGGATAATTAACTTCTGACACAAAAAGAAATAAAGGTGAGAGAAGAAAACACAGACCTTACCAACTTTTACCTAAAGCAAGGGCACAAACTGACAAAAAAAAAAACACAACCCTGGGGCATTCATTTAGGAAAAAAAAAAAATCACTGTAGTCTGTCTCTCCAACGTTTTCCTACGAGAATGGGAAGAAATTTCTGCACATCCACCGGACTGCTCTTTTCAGATATTTCCCAGTGTTACAGTCTTATTCATTTCAATTTTTGTTTGGACAACGTTGCCTTATCAATTCTAAGACTCCTTAGAGAAGACATGGGCCCAAGGTACAGGAGAGCACAGAATGTTCACACCCCCTCAGGGACGGAAGATTGCTCCACCTGTAATAAGCAGAGAAACTGAAACACAGCCCTCTGCATACCACGCAACAGTGAAGGGCTGTCACTTCCATGAAAAAAGAATTCAAGAAGCTTGAGGAAAGAACAAGTCTACCATCTGTCCAGGGCTCTAAGAGAGGATAAAAACACTCATTAGACATCAAACCTTAGGAATATGGGGTCTCAATCTACACTAATGATAAGGTAAGGCATCCTGAAGACAAGTGATTAAGATACAGCCCTCTCCACAACCACTGAAAATATTAAGGCTCTGGAAGAAGTATCCATAAACTGCTCTCAGAATATTTTCAGAACCAGGGTCTTAAGGGACTGCACTGGGGGGAAAGTAGCCCTACTGAGGAGGTACTCACAGCAAAAATTTGAAATCACCTAAGGAAAGAAAGTGCCAGGAGGGAAAGAATAGACTCCAAAAACAGGTGAGATTGAGTCCTCAGAGCTGAAAATGACAATAAAATATGTTTTTTAGAAATACTAAGAAGTTAAAAGAATAAACTATAATAAAGACCAGAATGTTATAAAGACAACTCCAGCTGAGGTTTAATAAGGAAAGAAGACTTCTATGAATATAAAAAATGAAGTTATAATCATTGAAAATTCAATAGATAGGGGCACCTCGGTGGCTCAGTTGGTTGTGCGACTGCCTTCGGCTCAGGTCATGATCCCGGAGACCCGGGATCGAGTTCCACATCGGGCTCCCTGCTAGGCGGGAAACCTGCTTCTCCCTCTCTCACTCCCCCTGCTTGTGTTCCCTCTCTGGCTGTGTTTCTCTCTGTCGGGTAAGTGAAATCTTAAAAAAAAAAAAAAGAAAAAGAAAGAAAAGAAAATTCAATAGATAACAGTAATCTTCACAGCAGATTAGGAAAATATATTTTCGTGAGTAGAAATAACAGCAAGATAGAAAGAAGAATGGTGTGAGAGATCTCCTCTATAACAGTATTGAAAAAGATGAAATACCAACAGTTAAATGTAAAAAATGCACAAAACCATTATGAGCAAAACCTTAAAACCCTACAAAATGACACAGAAGAAAACAGGAACAAATGGAAAGACATACCATGTCCTTAAGAAGAAAAACTCAGTATCATAATTTTAATTCTCCTTAAAGAAATGTATAAACTTGGGGTGCCTGGGTGGCACAGTCATCAAGCGTCTGCCTTTGGCTCAGGTCATGATCCCAGAGTCCTGAGATCGAGTCCCGCATCAGGCTCCCTGCTCCATGGGAAGCCTGCTTCTCCCTCTCTCACTCTCCCTCCTTGTGTTCCCTCTCTGGCTGTGTTTCTCTCATCAAATAAATAAATAAAATCTTTTTTAAAAATGTATAAACTTAAGACAATACCCCAGATTTATTTTTCTTAACTAGATGAATTAATCTTAAAGTTCATATAGCGGGGCCCTGGGTGGCTCAGTTGGTTAAGCGACTGCCTTCGGCTCAGGTCATGATCCTGGAGACCCGGGATCAAGTCCCACATCAGGCTCCCTGCTTGGTGGGAAGCCTGCTTCTCCCTCTCTCACTCCCCCTGCTTGTGTTCCCTCTCTGGCTGTGTTTCTCTCTGTCAAATAAATAAGATCTTTAAAAAATAATAATAATAAATAAATAAATAAATAAATAAATAAATAAATAAATAAAAAGTTCATATAGAAAAATAATCAAATAGAGTAGTTAGGGAAAAAGAGCTGAAAGAAAAAAGAGACCAAAGAGGGGATTACTACTACCAGATATTAAAAAATTTTATTAAATATTATTAGTCAACCCAGTGTGTAGTGGTACATGACTAGACCAGTGGTGTAGAAAAGGAAATCCAGAAATATACTCAAAAATCCATGGTAAATTCACTGTCTGATAAAGATGGAATCTCACACCAATGAGGAAAACAGGCTGATCTAGAAAAGAAACATGTTGGGACAATTCAGTATTCTTCTGGAAAAAAGAGAGTTAAATCTGTAATTCCCACATTACACTAGAGTAAATTACAAATGGAATAAAGATTAAAATAATTTTTAAATGAAATAATAAAAGTAAGAAAAGACGACATGAAAGAATTCCATTCTAAGGTCTTTTTATCTATGACTCAAAATCCAGAATCTAACATGAAATAAGATCAATACATTCAATTACACACAACAAAACTTTTAATACCTTTGACAATAAAAACTATAAGCAAAGTCAAAAGACAACTGAATAAGAAAAACAAAAAAGCCACTTATATTGGAGACAAAGAATAACCTCTCTAATACACAAAAGGTTCTTAGAAATTGATAAGGAAAAGAAAAATTCAATATAAGAATGGCCAAAAGATAGGAAGTGGGAGTTCACATAAATATAATGACTCTCAAACGTATGAAAAGACACTCCACTCTCCAAATAACAGAAAATTAAGATATAAATACACTTAGAAACTTTTTCACTTGTCAGACTGGCAAATTCTCAAAAGACTGATCAAACTTCAGTTAGTAAGACTGTGAGGAAACAATACACTCCATGTATCTTGTCAGTATGTTGGTACAGCACCTAAAGAGGCCTATCTGACAATATGTATCAAAATAATTAATGGATATACTTTCTAACCCAGCAAATTCATGGCCACACATTTCAAAGGACTCAAACCCAGGTATAATAGCAAGAGTAAGGAAACAACCTAAATATGTTCCAGAGCCTGGGTAGCTCAGTCATCAAGTGTCTGCCTTCAGCTCCAGTCATGATCCTGGAGTCCTGGGATCTAGCCCCACATCGGGCTCCCTGCTGAGTGGGAAGCCTGCTTCTCCCTCTCTTACTCCCCCTGCTTGTAGTTCCCTCTCTAATTGTGTTTCTCTCTGTCAAATAAATAAACATAAATCTTTAAAATAAATAAACAAACAAACAAATAAATAAAGTTCCAGTAGGGGTTGGTTACAGAAAGTATGGCACAGGAGTATTATAGAATACTATGCAGCAAAGAAAAGAAATAAGGGACCTTTATAAAAATATTGTAAAATTATAAAGAGATTATAAAAATATCTCTGAACTATATTGCTATGTGCGAAAAAATTAAAGCATGGAAGAGTGAACAAATATGCTAACTTCCGTGTGTCGGGGGGGAAAGAAGAATGGAAATCTAGTGAAATACTAGTATGATATTCAACTATACATACAGAAATACTGGAAACAGAGAAATTCAGTAAAAATTGTGGTTACATTTGAGAGAGCTGGAATTCAAGAATGCAGGAGACAATTTTCTCTTAAAATAATTAAAATGCCTTTAACACTTTCTGGTTTTTGAACAATAAAAATATATTACTATAATCAAAAAAAATGTTTAAACTCAATGATAATAATAAAATTAAAATTCCAACAATGATATACTACCAATAGCTAGCTATAAAATATGGAATTATTGTTAATGACAAATTCCCAATTTCTGTTGGCATTGGCCTAATAGAAAAGAGCTATCTCATATACAGTGGCAATAATACAAACTGATACAGTCTTTGGAGCAGTTTTGGCAAGATTTTTTTAAATAATTTTATTTATATATTTGACAGAAACAGCGAGAGAGGAAACACAGCAGAGGGAGTAGAAGAGGGAGAAGCAGGTTTCCCACTGAGCAAGGAGCCTGATGCGGGGCTCGATCCCAGGATCCTAAGATCATGACCTGAGCCAAAGGCAGATACTTAATGACTGAGAGCTAAGGTGCCCTAGATTTTAAATCTTTATGCTTTTTGACTCATCAGGTAGGATTCTAAAAATTTATTATAAGGGAAAAAATATGCACACAGATTAAGATTTGCTTCTGAAAACATAAGACGGAAAATCAAAATTGGAGAGGTTAGGTTCCAAAAGAAACTTCAATTTTATCCATAACATTATATTAAAAATAAAAGAAATATGAATTGAATACTATAACATGGCAACGCTTGTTAAAGTCAAGTGATAGGTATCTGGATATTTGTTATGTTATGCTCCCTACATCCCTGTATGTTTTTTGTTTTATATTTAATCTACCACACAAAATTACCCATGCAAGTGAACAACATAGTTTTTTTAATAAATATAGTAAGAAATTTTACTCCAGGAGGACAATAACTATGATATATGCATGTTTATACTGTGTGGATATCTCCCAAATATTAAATATAACATTTAACACATTTAAGTGTAATCAAGCAAAGAGAAACCAAATAACTTGAAATTTATGGTGAAGAATAGAGAGGATTAATGCTGCATATCTCAAAACATTGGTCAATATCAGCAACAGTGTTTCTATGAATTCCAAGGTCCAATATCTGATCTATAAAATCTGTTCTCCAGAAAGATGGATAGGCAATATATTTAAAATTTTAAAACTCCATCCCAAAGTCTGAGGCCCATGGGTCGAAGATATAGAATAGTGTTTCTTGAAGTATGGAAAAGCAACACACCTCCAGTGCTTGAAAACATTATAGATTCAATGATCTTACCCAAGATTCTTCTCATCTATGCCTCTGATGCCAACGCCCTGAGAATCTGCTTTTTAACGAGGACCCTGGGTTTTTCCAATACAATGTTTTAGAAACACTGGAATAGATCATTGATTTGTTTGTTTTGTTTTGTTTTCTCAAAAAGAACTGTGCTCAAGATACAGCTGGAGGAATGAGGGCTAAGTGTAAGGCAAGTACTGATTAAATGCCGAAAGATGTTTCCAAAGAAGGTTATAAAATCTACTATTCTGAAAACGCTGAAAAATGAGGCTTGCTTAGTAACAAAAGGTTCTGGACCTCCAAAACTTTCATAGCCCTATAAGGTTGAAGATAAATTAAATGCCCAAAGGTAAAGAAGAATGAGAAACTGAATAGGTTTAGGGACAGTAAGTTAATAATATAATAATGGGCTAGGTCAAAGACAATTCTGGTGCTCCCTTGCATTTTTGGATCAAAGAAGTGTGTGAGAGCCAGTGTGGTAGCTGAAGTTTCTGGAGTGACCCTCGGAGAGAGCAGGTGGGCAGAACACAGGCCATGCTTTCTTCCGGCTGCACAGCCTGTCCTGGCCTGAGCTGATCTGGTCGATGTTCTCTCACCTTCCACCAACCGTCATTACTTCTGGGTCCTGGAAATCACAGTGTACACAACTGGACCTAATATACACCCATACACACATTCAGAGCTTTCCCATGAACACAACTTCTCTCGAAATAAATCTGAATGGCCTAAAACTGAGAGAAGGAAGATGTTTATTTTCATTAAGCTCAGAGTCAAATTTTTTGCTGCCCTGCTGTGACTGTATAAAGGGGTGATCAATTTCAAGCACCTTTTGACCCCTTTCAAAACTTTATGGCATTGATATGTGCATGTGCGCGCGCACACACACACACACACATACACACACGCACACAAACCTACACCAAGAAGCACAATTTTTGAAAAACAAAAGCAATTGCATTGGACCAAAACAGCCAATCACATGTCCCTCCCAACGCAACTACTTTTAGTTTCAGGGACTGAAAACCTGAGTAAATTGCATCTTAAAAAAAAAGGAGACTGGACTTGGAATTGAAGCTCTGAGTTTAAATTCAGATTGTTGCGTTCACTACTTGTATCATTTATACCCCACTACATTTGTGCAGCAGCTTTAAAATGCATTCAGTGCAAGATTATTTTCAAAAGTAAGCGAAATGGGGCAAAGATAAAATAAGAGCAGAAAATGAAAAAAAATCACTGTTAGATCAGCCCTCAAATAATGTCATTACTACCTTATTATTTTGTTATTATAGGTCATAAATTTGGTTCTGAACCTTCTGGCAAGACAAGTCAAAATGCATGCCCAGTCACATAATTTACAGCATCCATAAGACTAAAATAAAGTTTTTCATTAGGAGTGCAACTATTACTGTCACTGAATCCAGAGAGAAATTTTTCCCATTAGGTTTTTTTTTTTAACTTTAAATTTATTTTATTTTTTCAGTGTTCCAAGATTCATTGCCCATGCCCCACACCCAGTGCTCCATGCAATAGGTGCCCTCAGTACCACTCGGTTTTTATAATGAGGACTAATGCAGTGAACAATGTCCTCCAAATAGCCTAAGAATAAATGCAAAAATTAGTTTCTTATCATGTATCTCATGTACCTTGATGTGAACTAAAGTACAATGTTCCAAAAGCACGATGCTATAAAACCAGTTCTACAAAAGAGACTAAATGATGTATTAGGTACAGTTCCCTGCTGGGGGCTTCAAGCACCTGAAGTGGAAGTGATGGACGGGCAGAAAATAGGCTACATCTGGCCCACAGACAGATTTTCAAGGGTTCCACTTTTTTTTTTTTCCAGTGTTCCAAGATTCATTCCCCATTCCCCAGACCCAGTGCTCCACGCTTTAGGTGTCCCCAGTACCCACCACCAGGCTCTCCCATCCCTCCACCCCCCTCCCTCCAAGTCCCTCAGTTTGTTTCTGTGTCCAAAGTCTCTGTTGTTTCATTTCCCTCCCTACATTACCCTAGTTCCCATTTACATTCCTTCTCCCACTGTCCTCCAGTTTACCCCTCATGCACCGCAAGTAAGTGAAACTATGCGATACTTGACTTTCTCTTCTTGGCTTATTTCACTCAGCATAATCTCTTCCAGTCCAGTCCATGTTGCTACAAAAGTTGGATATTCGTCCTTTCTGATGGAGGCATAGTATTCCATTGTCTATATGTACCACATCTTCTTTATCCATTCATCTGTTGATGGGCACCTTGGCTCTTTCCACAGCTTGGCGATTGTGGCCATTGCTGTGATGAACATTGCGGTGCATATGGCCCTTCTTTTCACTACATCCATATCTTTGGGGTAAATGCCCAGTAGTGCAATTGCAGGGTCATAGGGTAGCTCTATCTTTGATTTTTTAAGGAATCTCCACACTGTTTTCCAAAGCGGCTGCACCAGTTTACATTCCCACCAACAGTGTAAGAGGGTTCCCCTTTCTCCGCAGCCTCTCCAACACTTGTTGTTTTCTGTCTTGTTAATTTTGGCCATTCTGACTGGTGTAAGGTGGTATCTTAGAGTGGTTTTGATTTGAATTTCCCTGATAGCTAGTGA
>PITA01019724.1:0-26240 GCA_004023965.1 Spilogale gracilis
TGGCTCCCGGGATGGAGGTGGGGACACTGAGACTCAGACGGACAGGTGAGTGAGCCAGCCACGGCCACACAACTTGTAAAGGGGGAACCTGGGGTTCCATCTCGGGGAACTGGAGCCACAGGCCACAGCTCCTAACTAGTGAATTAATCTACTCCCATGTGATAGTGGGAAGGGACTTCTGTGATTTTGCCTAAACATCCATTCTACCTACCTCTGGTAACAGCATCTGGATTTCTTTGGGGATTCACACCCACACCCCACCAGGTACCAACTAAGTCCATGTTATTCGGGCAGAACTATATGCCCTATACTTTCCCAACCCCACACAGGGTGGGCAGATGATCCCGTTGGCCCCATTGAATGCATATGACCAAATATGTCCAATAAGACTAAGTCCTAAAACATTAGAGCAAACCATTGAGAACCTCCATGGAACATTTCTACCTTATGCAGTTAATGAATGCCCATGACTGACCTCTCCACCTGACTGAGAAGTCCTAAGTACAGAGTTTAAAATGGAATCATTTATATATCAAGCTAGTTCTTGGTACCCTCCAGAGCTCAGAAAGTATTTCCTGAATCCAAGGGCTCATCGCATTCAGTAAGCATACACCAACCTCTAGCATATGCCAGGTACTGAGAATACAGAGGTGAATATAGATGGTTACAAATAATGACAATAGTAAGAGATAACATTTACTGAGTTAATTACTTTGTGATAGGCACTGATCTAAGCATTTTACACATATTAACTCATTTAACCCTCAGAGCACACTAGTGAGTTAGCTACTATTATTATCCCCATTTTACAAGTGAGAAAAGTAAGGTTCAGATGTCAAAGAATTTGTCCAAGGTCACAGAGATAGTAAGTGGCAGAGCCAGGATTCGAACCCAGGTAATTTGGTTCCAAATCCCCACTTTTGCTGGTCTTCTATGCTGTGGGATCATGAGTACTTAGTAGGCTGTTTTGTCATAAGCCTGGCCTTCTCCTTCCTAATGTCTATATACCCCACTTCTGGAAACAGCTAAAAGTAGAACTGACCACACCCAATGCTGTTGATGGAAAGACTTAGATTCTGGAGTGAGACGAACCGGTCTGAATTTCTAATAGCACTGTTCTTGGGCCCAATGTATCCTGCTGTTAAGTCTCAAAGTCTCAGTTTCTTCAGGACTAATAATACTTCATGGGCAGGTCTGAGGATTAAAAGAGCAAATATGTGAACATCACTTAGCACAATCAGTAAAAGCAGATTGCTGTCACTGGTATCTTTTATTATTCTTGTAAAATAAAGTAACTCATCAATATACAGGGCTTGGCACAAGGTATACCATCAAATACTACAAATGTGCTTCTAGTTTTTTTTTCCCTTCCCTCACCATACTCTATGACCTTGAAAGAGCACCCATACTTCTCTGAAATGATTCAACCACTGCTGTTTTCCAGGTCCCTAGAAAGCCCTGCTTCCTGCCAGCCTTCAAACTGGATTAAGGATTTGGAATTCCCTTTATTTCTCCACCCACGGGATCAAAGCGTGCAGGCAAGGGCTGGGGAATGGGGGAGGAATGCAAGATGGAAGAGTCCCCATATTTTGAACTGGCAGAAGAACAAGTGAGGTTCATGCTAGGCCCTCCTGAGCTGCAGGGCCCAGGCCCCCAGGTTCTGCTCTGCCTGTGCCCTTGAGAAATAAACACAGCTGCCAGAACACAGGACGCTTCCGCTACGGCTAATCCTCAGCCACAAGACAAGCAGGAACTCAGAGGTGCCCTGCGATGCGAACGAACTGTTTTCCAAAAAACGTCAGCAAATACACAGAGCAAGGAGGGAGGGGAGAGCACAATGCAAATACACAATTAGGCTTCAGAGCACAAATAAAGGCTGAACACACAGACCAGCGCCAGCCTTCTGGACGCCCACCTCCTTCCCCGCGGCCTTGTCTCCACTGCCCTCTAGTGGCCACACAGGGACCCAACCGCGGGCAATTCCCAGGGCTGGAAGGAGGTAAAGCTGGGCTCCAATGAGAGGATCACAGGGCTTGGAGCCTCTCAGAGAAACCAGATCCCCTCCTCTCCATCCCTCAGCCACTGGCCTCGTTCAGCCTCTCCATCACCTCCCCTCTGCGACAACCTGCTCGCTAGTTTTAATAAAAATAAATAAATAGCCTCGTGAATGCTGACCGTAGGCATGGTCCTGAGGGCTTACACACATTATCTCACTTGCAATGCCCTCTGGAAATGGGCAATGTCCTGCCTAGAGATGAGGAAACACACAGAGGCTCACACCAGTTTGAGGACCTGGCCCAGGCCGTATGGCTAACTACAAAGGAGAAGATCCGGGCTTCAAACTCAGCAGCACCCTGGGCTGGGATCAGATAACTTACAGCTTCACCAGTAGTAGCAGCAGGCCCCAGGAATGTTAGAGCTTCAAGTTCTCAGGCCCCAAGCCCACTGCAGGGAACTAAAACTATGGAGGTGGGACCTAGCAACATTTGCTTTACCAGGCCCTCCAGGGAACTCGACTGCATTCCACCATGCTGCTTCTTGTCACCCTTCCCTTAAATAGAGAGAAAGAGAGCAGGTGGACAGCTTAACTCTGATCAAGTACCCTCTGTTATGTGCAAGCTCTCCCCCAGTACTGAGCATACAGGATACTTACTCCTCACCTGTATGAAAATCAAACCCCAAACGGGGGACCTGAAGCTCAGAGAAGTGTCAAAACATGCCTTTGTTCATGCAGCCAGCAAGTGGCAAGGCCCAGATGACAGCCTGGGACTGACACCAAGACCCAGCACTTCCAAGCCAGATGGACCAAAGTGGTTAGGAAGCTGGGCTGCGGCCCCATGCTGGACACTCTGATGTCTGAATGTCTGACTCCAAAGCTCAGGTCTTTCCCAGTAGGTCAGTTTTTCTGGTCCCTGGCTATACACTAGAACCACCTGATGATCAGGCCACACCCCCAACCAGACTCCCCAGGAACTCAGCCTGCTTGGTTGAGAACCACTGCCCTAGGCCCTATGGTTTCTTCGGACTACAGAAAGGTGGGTGGTGTCCCGGAAATGGCACAGGAGTGCCTGGAAGTGTGGAGGAAGAAGGCTTCCTGAAAAAGGCACTTGAGTTTGGTCCTAGAGGAGTGGATAGCATTGGCCTGGCAGCCCCTGGAGAAGGCTTGAGGCAGCAGGCCTGTATTGGCAAAGGCATGGAGACATGGGTCATTCTGGCCTGGTGTGGCTGACAAAGCCTGAGCAGCAGTGGGGGGGACCGTGGTGGGATGGGCTTTCCTTTAACAGTCCTTGTGCTAAGGAGAAACAATTCACCTAAACTTTGGATGGTTGTGCTTTGTCTGTCATCATCTAACTCATCTCCTCTGGGTTTGGTTACTGGAGGGTCCTATCAGGGATTTGGCCTTTCCAAGCTCCTGTCCTACTATTACTGGAGTCACAAAGAAGGAGGTTAAGACTGGGATTTGCCCACGAAAGGTTTTTGGGTAGAATGAGGTAGACTTTGGCCTGGGTAGCTCTGTCTGGTCTTACATAAAGACCAGAACTTGTATGGGAAGCCTAAAACCACAGAGGTTTTAATCCTGCTTCTCCACCCGAGAGCTATACCATTTGAGCAAAGAAACCAACCCTTACAAAGCTGTTTCATATGCTGTGAACTGGGGGTTACACCACCCACCCCTCTGGGTCACTGTAGGGTTAAATGAGGACTTAACTTTCTTAGCTCCCCATGACCCTGCCCCTTCCCGTCTCTGCTCTCCCCACAGTCCCCACACTTCACAAAAGCAAGTATTAACAGCCTGACTGGCATTCTGCCCAAACTACTTTCCCATCAGTCATTTATTTAATAAAAATTTACTGAGCACCTGCTTGGTAGTACCTGGCATCATGCTTGAGATTGAGGATAGAGCAATGAATGTGTCAGAGAAGGTCCCAAGACGCACACAGTTCAGCTGAGACAGTCACAAGACCAGCAAGTGAATGACTTCTGATGATAAGAAGTACTCTGGGGGTGCCTGGGTGGCTCAATTGGTTAAGCGACTGCTTTCGGCTCAGGTCATGATCCTGGAGACCCGGGATCGAGCCGTACATCGGGCTCCCTGCTCGGCGGGAGGCCTGTTTCTCCCTCTCTCACTCCCTCTGCTTATGTTCCCTCTCTTGCTGTGTTTCTGTCAAATAAATGAATAAAATCTTAAAAAAAAAAAAGTACTCTGAATATACGTCTAACAAGTGAGAAGAGATTGGGCAATGGGATAGAGCGAGGCTACCTTAAAGAAGAGCTAAATTAAGACCTAGACACAGAAGGAAACACAGTCTGAAAAGACTAGATCTGGGTAAAGTTCAAATGGAAGCTGCTACAGTGTTTTCAGTAAGGGAGAAGCACAATCTGACTTATTCTTCTACAAAACCACTGTCACACTGAATTATCACCATCTCCACACCAGGCTGTGGGTTCCCAGGGACAGAGACTGGCTGACCTTCACATCTGTATTCTCAGCACCCAGCCCAGGCCTGCCACAGGGTTGAATGAACCTCCTTGCCCCTCATATGTTAGTTCCCTTTGGTTTACCAAGCCAACTCTTTTGTCTAGTCTCTGCCCATCAGCATCATGGCGGTTTTGCCACAAAGAACCAACCATGTGAAATCCAACGTTGATGGTCAACAATCTTCTAAGACTCCCAAGGCTATCTATCTGTGTGGTTGGTAAGCAACATCTAGATTGGACTGAATTTAAGCAGTTGGAATTTTGGACCCATGTGCAGAGCTGCAAATGAATGTACTGACCAGGTGACCCCGGGCAAGTTCCCCAACCTCCCTGAACCTCAGTTTTCATCTGTAAAATGGGTCCAAGGTATACTAGTCTGATTTTCCCCTCTCTCGTACAATGCCCAAATATTTTAGTCAATCCAACAAAAGACTGCTTTCTACTAAGTTAAGAGGGCAGGAACTCTACCATGCATTGAACAAAGTACTTTGCCGCCATCATGGAGATGCAGTCCATCACAAATGTTCAATAAATAAGCACAGGCCTGATCATCTTCAACCTGAACTCCATGATGCTATCTCATTTTGGAGAGAAACTTTTCTCCAAGTTAACTTTAATCCCCATTCTGGGTATAGTCGATGCCCAGGTACAAATGGGCTTGTGCCTAGCCCAGATCTCCTTTGGTCCTCAGGACATCCTGAGATGTTTTGACAGATTCCTTGTCCTCCCTGTACCGTGCCTGACCTGTATCCTAGCAGACTTAAGAAGGTAAAAGGAAGCAAGGTGAGTTTAGTAACTTGTTCTTGGCAAATCCATGGTGGCCCCGTGGTCCCCAACGGCATTCCAGCCATGGCAAGTTATACCCAGTGTGCAACAATACTGCTGGTCGGATAGGCATGTCATCATACTCTGCCTGCTTTGCCGAAGGGTGATTCTGGATGCCTTGAAGTTCATCAGCTCGTGGCTCCATGTAGCAACAATTTCAAACATAAACTCTAGTAAATTTGCAGTTATTTGTTTAATAGTTCTCAATTTAATATCCCTAAATGCCACAGGTCCTTAGCTTTATAAATGGGTATTTAAAAATAACTATTAAGGGGAGTCTGGGTGGCCCAGTCAATAAGCATCCATCTCTTATCTCAGCTCAGGTCTTGATCTCAGGGTTGTGAGTTCAAGGCCCACACTGGACTCCACACATAGTGTGGAGCCTGCTTAAAAAATAGAAATTAAAATTAACTGTTAAATGTTCATCTTCTCTAAACTGAACCGCATCCCCACTCCCCACCTTTTAATGCACAAAATGTGATGCGCTTAGGAGACAGTGAAGCTTCAGAATTACCTTCTGAAGGTTTATACTGCACACAGATTTGACGTTAAAACCTACGTAGCAATAGCTAGTGAATCAACATCCGTGATGTGCCAGGCATTAGACACTGTGGCAAGTCATTTACCTTTCATAAGGTTATCATTACTATGGGCATTATAAACAAACTGCAGCTCGTGGAAGGGAAGTAACTGGGTCTAAGTCTCCAAGTTAGTGACAGCAGAAGAAGGATTTCAACCCAGGTCTATCCAAGGCTGCCCTCTTCAGCAGGCTGCACTAACAGCACGCCCTGATGTCACTGGAGCCCGACACCCTCGCATCTTTTCTTTTCAACCGCACCTCACACTCCGCCTGACCACGTTCACAGCCCAGAACACCGCCACCCTCTCTGCTTTGCTCCAAGCTGCAGCACCCCTTCTCACATGTCCTCCCCCCACCCCTGACAGTCACACCCCCTGGATCCAAGACTGGCACTGAGTCCCCCTCCTCTCCTTCCAATCCTCTCCTAGCTTCACCCTCCTCCTCCTCTTACTTCCCCCGCTCAAGGGCCCGGCTCTGAGGCTCCGCTGTCCACACGCACACAGATCCATCATGGTCCCCAACAGGTGCCATATTTCTCCTCTGAATCCCACACCGCACCCGAGTGCGACAGATAAGTCTCCTCTCTTCATTCTCATCGTTGCAGAGTCGAAGATGGATGACAGGGCTCGCTCAGCTCCGGCTTTTAGAGCCAAGAAGCCCACACACCGCTGACATGTCTCTGTGCCCAGCCTCCGAGCTCTCCCGAGAAGCGGCTCCACCCCGAGAGGGGAGCTGCTAAGTGGCTCCCACGTGCCAGGCGCTGTGCTGGACCCTTAACAAACATGGTACGTCCTTTGATTCTCCGAACAACCCAAGGAGAGGAGGATTTCTCATCCTCACTTCAGGGGTGAGGAAAGCGGGCTCAGAGATATCACTGCTGGAGCCAGGATTCAAAGCCCATTCCGCTCACCCCTGAAGCCAGCCTTCTTTTCACTGACCCGCAGGGTCAGAGGGAGCAGAGAAGGCAACACTTACCCACACATAGGCGTTTCTGAGCGTGCAAGGCTGTTCTAGGTGTATGATCTCTACTCCCCTTCTGAAACAGAGGACTTACCTTTTAACCCTTTTCATGGGCTTTTTCCCTTCCAAAGAAGGAAGACATTTCATGGTCCCTTTAGTGATTAAAACCCATAGGGAGTAAATACATCTTTGAAACAGTAACATGAGTAAGTGTTTACCTACCCATTCCTGTCATTCTAAAATAAAAGGCCACTGACACATCACACCCCAAGCAGCTCATTACTTACACACACACACACTCACAGAGTCTTCACTCTGGACCTCACAGAACTGGCCCCTTCCTGATTCCCTTTTTTAGATCTCAGTGTTTCTTGTCAAAACTCCCTGCACCAGCCTCCCACTCTGTTCTATCAGGGTACCACTCCCCACAGCTTAGGGCAGGGGGATAATCCTCAAGGTACACACATACACCTTACCCAAGCTTAACATCTGGCAGGTTTCATCCTTCCCTGTATCTCATGCCATAGAGAAACCAGAATCCTAGCACAAAATGTACTATAGTCTTTACTACCTATTCCTTAGCTTGACTTGTAACTCAAGCCTACATAGCAATGGGTCATTGGCATAGCAAATCCCAAACTTTCTTTACCAACTACAGCCTGGCTCAGAGCAGAATTCACCACCCTCTTTTGACGTGCCAGTGTTTGGAACGGCAGCTGTATGACGTGGCTGGACTGACCGAATCCATCAACTGCTGGGTGACTCTGAATGGCTCCCTTCTCACTCTGGATTAGACAACTCACTCAAGCCATAGGGGCATCAGGTCTGGGACAAATTATGCATTTCTCAAGAGGCACCCAACTTCTAGGCCTCCCCAGGACTCTGAAGTCAAAACACAGAAATGTTGTCAGCAAGGCCCTGACAGTCAGCAAAAGCTGTCACAAGCTTGACCTCTTTCCTCAAAGATTATAAGGATTTTCCTATTGCTAAAAGTGAAAGCTAGCTGAAAGCAACAAATCTCTTAGTGAAAGTTGAGTGGATCAATACTTTACACAAACCCAGAGGAAAAAAATCCACATGGATCAAAGAGGAGGGAACTGATCAAATACTAAGATCTAGACTAAACCTTGGTGTCTGATTCCAATGCTGAGGAGGATACATGGAGAAACACGGCAGCAACCACAGGAATACCAGGTAACTGTAATAAGAACAGTGTGCCACAGTTCACTCCTGATGCATGAGCAACACTGAACTTCTGACATAAGAAGGTGGCATGCTGGTTTGCAACTAAAAAGACCATTTTCAGGGAAGGGTGTGGGCAGATGGCTACTCTGGAGGCTGAAGGAAATACTACTGAGCCTGAAGACTGAACTCAACCGATCACTCATTAGCTTGGGCCAAGAGTCAACTTCTCAGAGCCAAGGTTTTCTTATCTGTAAAATGGGAATGGCAAGTAGAGATAGAATGGCCACTGCAAATAGAAGGCACATGGATCTCTAAGCACATCTAGATCTGAATACTGTCAGTTAATGAGTAACACTGAGTTAAACTCCCTGAAGCAGCAAAATGATAACACCCAACTGCAGAAGGCTATTGCAAAACTTGAGTACTGTTCACTATAGTACCAAGCCTAAGGAATGTCTAATTAATGAAAACTTCTATTAAGACGTACTGTTTATAATACTGCCCAACATGGAATTGAGCACTCTGCATGCTTTACTTTCTCATACTTGATTTGTCTACTCTGCAAGATTTTTATAAGCATGTTTCTATGGGCACCTGGGTGGCTCAGTGGGTTAAGCCTCTGCCTTCGGCTCAGGTCATGATCTCAGAGTCCTGGGATTGAGGCCCGCATCGAGCTCCCTGCTAGGAAGGGAGCCTGCTTCTTCCTCTCTCGCTGCCTGCCTCTCTGCCTACTTGTGATTTATCTCTCTGTCAAATAAATAAATAAAATCTTTAAAATATATATAATTTATATATTTTTTTTCTAACATAAATATGAACATAGGAAAACTCCTAAAAGGATACACATAAAAACAGTATATCTTGGGAGGAGAAATATGATTTTTTCTTTTCACTTACTTGCCTTTTCAAAAATTTTCTACAAACATCATTTACTGAGATGTATTTCTGTATTAATGCCAAGATACAATAAAAATCAAGACATTGCTCACAGGTTAATCTCCTACAGGAGCCACTTCTTTTGGAGGTAAGAGCTAACAAAGTTCTGCTTTCCCTGAGAAACTGGCCATGTGCTCTGCTTTTCATTAAGTTAACTGACTTCTCCCCTTCTTCACTTTGCCACCAGGGGGCACAGCCAAAATTTTAGTTCAATTATTCAATCAGGTCCCGGTTCTTTGCATATCTCTATTTTAATTTCCCCAGTTTCAACTTTCTATTCTAATCTATATGCCTTATCCTGATTTTGGACTTGTTTATACTTCACTGCTTTTCTCAATGTTTATCATAAATTTACTGTCTACAAATCCTTTGCAGATTAAGACGAGGTATACATACACTTAAGCTCAATCAAGACTTTAAGGATTGCTACTGCCCATACATTTCATGCTGCGTCCCTGCATTTCACAGAATTCTTGGTTAGGACATTAAATGATAGGATTGCAACCTCTAAATCCAATCTGAGATCTTTTCTTAAATGCGAAACTGCAGCATCTCCCAATTTCAGCAACAATAACAAAAATGCCATAACCTTTAACAAGTCTTAGAAGTCCCATTAATTAAAGTCAGTTTTATTAAATGCTCAATTCTCAAAATTATATACATTTGTTTTTACTGTAAAATATCTCAATCCCCATCTCACCCTTCTTCACTCACCGCCACCCCGCCCCACCAAGGTAAGTAAGTACTGTCCAAGTAGAATCAAACCCAACAAAGTCTACCATACACGCAAAAGCAGGGAAGAGAGGAAGTACTCAGAGGACAAGATATGCTGGTGTTACTGTGCAGAGGCCTCCGCAACGAGGGAAAGAAGGGGAAAAGCTCACGTAACAAGAAGGGAACTGGAACAGGCAGACTTGACAAAGATTTGTATAATTTCTACCAATTTACAAATACTTCATGTGCCCACCAACTCCAAGAGACCAAACTAATACACAAAGGAAGGCCTCTGCCAGAGTCTCCTCTCCCTACATCAGGGCCTCCTATCAGGAGTCATTAGGAAGCCCAAACAGCTTCACAGTTCCTGCTTCCCGACTGCTGTCATATTTGCCGTCTTTGTCATCACAGGCAAATGCCAGCAGAGGCCTTTTGGGGTGCCAAGCCACGGTGAAAGTCGGGGACTCACACTGCACCTCCCATAGCTTGTCTCCTATGGAAATCAATATAGAGAAACTAATCAATACATTAATAATAAGAAACCACATTCATTACATGCTTGCCTACATTAACTCATTTAATCCACTATTTTTTTGGAAGATTTTATTTATTTGAGAGACAGAGAGCAAGAGCCCAGGCTGAGGGGGTGCGGGAGGGAGGTGCAGAGGGAGGGTGAAGCAGAATCCCAGCTGAGCAGGGAGCCCAACGTGCAGCTCAATCCCAGGACCCTGAGATCATGACCTGAGCTGAAGGCAGACACTTAACCAACTGAGCCACCCAGGCACCCCTCATTTAATCCACTTGTTAACCCTATACGACAGGCACAATCATTACTCCATTTTACAAAGAACACAGACAAGGCACAAATCAGTAGGTGGCAGAGCAAAATCTGAATGCACAGCCTATGGCCTAAACCTATTCTGTGCTGCCTAGGAAAACTATTAACAGTAGTTAATATTTCTTGAGCACCCCTCAGGAATCAGATGCATTATACTTCATTAAAGTAAAGTATAATCACAATGCAGCAAGGCAAGTAATGATTTTAAACCCCAATCTATAAAAGAACAGGTGACTGAACAGTACAGTCATACCTCAAGAAGTCAGCACATGAAGTGAGTCTGTTTCCAAAGCCACAGGTCTTTCTGCTAAATCATAATGCTTTGCGAATAGATTTTTTTTTCCCCAAAAAATGTCATTCTTCTTACTTGAAATTAAACATGATTTTTCTAAAGTCATTATTCCTTTAGTCCCACTTTACTTTTTTTCAACATTAGGGTTAAAATTAATGTAAGAAAACATGAACAGTGTGGTATTATTTTAAAGTTGCAGGGTACATTAAATTATATACTTCAAACTGGTCAACTATACAGTAAATTATATTTCAATAAAGCTGTTTAAAAATATATATATATAATATGCACACATATGTGTGTGGAGGGAGAGAGAGAGAAAGAGATTCTTCTTGTTAAGTAATCCTATTCCAGGGACAGTTAGCCATTGTTCACGATGCTATCTGGCAGTCTAGCTATCCATCTGAGTAACTTTCTTTACTACACAAACATAAAGAATAGTTTCAGAGGCTGCTACACGCCCCTTTTACTTCTCTTTAGGCCTTTAGGCCAACATTTGTTAGTCATTTGGGATTGGTTAAGATAAGAAATTCATACAGTTCAAGAGAACAAGAGCAGACATGAAGAGGCCTCTGGAAATGTTTCCTAAATAACCATGCGGCTTCATAAACGTTAACATCTTGACAGTTTTATTGGAAAGTTTAATCTCTGAATGATAAGGAAGGTGCTATCTGGGTGAGACAGACATTACTAGACTACTCCAGACCACTGAAGTTCTAGAAGACTTGGTGCAACACGTATGGTGTGTCTAAAAAGCTATGTGAGTGGCCTGTTAAAATACATGCTCTCAGAAATAAAATTAATTCTTATTTTGTTTTACATTTAACTACTAAAAACATGTAAAACATAAATTCTTAATCTATGACTCCAACTACACATAGTATAGTGTGTGTATACATATATACATGTATACATGTCTATGTATAAAATATCTAGATATATAAATATCTACAAATGAAAAAAGATCGGAAGGAAATACACTAATAGTTTAGAAATTCGCTATCTCCAAATTAGGCACCTATGTGTGACTGTTAATTTCTTTTTTGTATTTGTCAGCGTTTTCCAAATAATCTATACTGGGCATATATTACTCCTATTTTACAAACTAACATACAAAAACATGCTTACCACATAAAATTCAAGCCGTACTAGGATACAGAGCAGGACTGGGAAACAAAAACTTCTGTGATGGGAACGGTCTACATTTACGCTATCCATTATAGAAACCACCAGCCACATGTGGCTACTGAAGTCCTTAAAATGAGCTTAGGGTAAATAAAGAACTGAATTTTTGGGGCGCCTGGGTGGCTCAGTTGGTTAAGCAACTGCCTTCGGCTCAGGTCATGGTCCCGGAGACCCCAGATCAAGTCCCACATCGGGCTGCCTGATCGGCGGGAAGCCTGCTTCTCCCTCTCTCACTCCCCCTGCTTGTGTTCCCTCTCTGGCTGTGTTTCTCTCTGTCAAATACATAAAATCTTTAAAAAAAAAAAAAAAAAAAGAACTGAATTTTTCATTTTATTTAACTGATTTCAGTAATAATACTTAGATTACAATTTAAAGTAAAGTTTATCTTCTCCCAATCTTCTAAGTCTGAAATAAATTCTTTCAAAAGTCTTCCTACTAATTTGGCTTTAGTTTCTTTACCTAAATGGGCACACATCACTCGCACTAATCGGCCACTTGCTTTGCTCATTCAGTAAAATACCTTGCCAGTCCTGCATTTCAGCACATATGGAGCTACGTTTTTCTCTTGGCACACTGTAATATGATGTATCACAACTTATTTAATTAGTCCTTCATGATGCAAATTTAGACGATTTCCCTTTTATGTGTAAAACAATGCTATAAATATAATTGTGCTTCCCTTTGACAATGATCTTTTAATTTTTAGCCTAGATTATAGAAAAAAATTTTAAAAAGACATGTTAAAAGTATCTGAGCTACTTAGAAAAATTAATACAGCCATATGTGATATATTCCTCAAAGATTATATGGGAACTAAATCATATTTTAGGGGCACCTGGGTGGCTCTGAGGGTTAAGCAGCCGGCTCTTGATTTCAGCTCAGGTAATGATCTCAGGATCCTGGGATCAAGCCCCATGGTGGGCTCTGCACTCAGTGGGACGTCTGCTTGAAGATTCTCTCTCTCCCTGTCCCTGTGCCCCTTGCCCATTTGTGCATTCTCTCTCTACAGTAAATAAACAGACCTTAAAAAATAAAAAGGGGTGTCTGGGTGGCTCAGGTGGTTAAGCATGTGCCTTCGGCTCATGTCATGATCCTGGGGTACTGGAATCAAGCCTCTGCTCAGCAGGAAGTCTGCTTCTCCTGCCTCCTCTGCTGTTCTCTGCCCCCACTCATGCTCTCTCTTGCTCACACTTTCTCTATAATAAATAAATAAAATCTTTTTTTGAAAATAAAAAATAAAATAAATAATAAAATAAATCATCTTTTATATGTATTAGAGGAGGTAGACAAACTGGAGCAAAAATGATATGGGAAAAACACGGACATGCACGCATTGTTAAGAATAAGCACTGCACTGACCTTCTGTAAGTGGTCTGACCCTTCATAAGATGTGAGTACCCTGGACCAGTGAACAATCCCACTTCACTGGCTTACCCAAGAGGATGACCCAATATGAAGTCCATAGGGAATATTTCTCACAGCACTACTTATAACGGTGCAAAGATGAGAAACCACCAAAGAGCTGGGCAAGTAAAGTAGCTACAAGCATAAATAAGTACATACTGGCAGTTTAAGAACATACTGACATATTAGCGGAATTCTAGACTGCATTATAAACGGCAGTGGGGCTCATGTTAAGAAGTTGTAACATCCTGGGGCACCTGGGTGGCTCAGTCATTAAGCGGCTGCCTTCAGCTCAGGTCATGATCCTGGAGTCCAGAGATCAAGCCCCACAGGCTTTCCTGCTCCACGGGAAGCCTGCTCCTCCCTCTCTTACTCCCCCTGCTTGTGTTCCCTCTCTAGCCGTACTTCTGTCAAATAAATAAATAAAATCTTTAAGGAAAAAAAAAGAAGTTGTAACATCCTCAGGCAGGCCAGGCACAGCCTGGAGTAAGAGAGTACCCACACAGCGCACAAACAAGGTGACACAAAGGAGCTGCATATCTGAACAGCTGGACAATACTTACCTCAATGTCATTAACAGGGGCATTTTTAAATTGTGGAATTTCAAATTTTTACTTTACTCTTTGAAGTCTTCTATATAGTTTAAATTCTTTTACTAAAGTATCACATATTTTGGGCACCTGGGCAACTCAGCTGGCTAAGCAACTGCCTTCAGCTCAGGTCATGATTCTGGAGTCCTGGGATCGAGCCCTGCACTGGGCTCTTGGCTGGGGGGGGAAGGCCTGCTCCTCCCTCTGACGTCTCCCCTCTCATGCTCTCCCTCTCTCATTCTCTCTCTCTCAAATAAATAATCTTTAAAAAAAAAAAGTATCACATATTTCCAAAAACAAGAAAGATACAATACAAAATAAATCTGAGGGTAATGATAGAAGATGGCAGAGTAGGAGGATCCTGAGCTCATTCCCTCCCACAGCCACACTGAGACAACAAGTATATCTATGGCAATTAACTCTGAAAATGATCTGAAGATGGGCAGAAGAGATCTTCCACAGCTAACCATAGAGAAAAGGCCGCACTGAAAGGGTAGAAAGGCTGGAGAGACATGGCCAGGAACCAAACCCCTGGTGCAAATAACCAAGAACAGGAGAGCCATCACAAGCATGGACGAGTGAGGGGATCAGATCCCACACAGGGCAAGCCTGGCCATAAGGACCTACGCTGGGAAGACAAGCTCCCATAAAGTCTGGCTTTGAAAATCAGCAGGGCTTGACTCCAGGAGCTTTAGAAATCAGCGGGGTTTAATTCTAGTTGGAACCGAAGGCAAAAGAGCCAGCACACTACTAAGTATCTCAGCCAGAGACGGCACTGAAGCAGCTTAAAAAGTGCCTAGGGTATACATGGAGGAGATTTACTAATTTTAGGGTGTGTGCAGGAAGGGCAAACATGCAGATTTCTCCAGTAATAAAGAAGTGCTGGCGGGTGCCTTTTTTTTTTTTTTGCCCACTATGAGCCCAGATAGCTAGATGCTTGCAGAAGCCAATTCTAACACTCTCCATCTTCCTTGTTGGCAACACATGCCCTACCCCAGCATACCCAACCACCCATCCTACCCAGCCCACAGGCCTCTGTAGGCACCCCTCCAAAGCAGCTCCTCCCCTGGCATATCCAGCAGGCAGACCCACTTAGGACTAGCACCCCACCAAAGCGATTGCTCCCCTGGGGGACAGGGGAGATAACCCTACACACCAGCTTACCCACAGTTCCTACAGCTGGGCCTCTTAGCTGGCTCTACAAAGAACAAGCCCCACCCTTGCGTGTACCTGCAGCTGTCACATGGGCTAATTACACACAGCCAGACTGAGTGCCAGCCCCACCCACCACTGAGCCCACGGCAGCTGCACAGGAAGTGTGCTGCAGCAGTGTACCTGCAGCAGGCAAAGCGAGTCACTGCAGCCAATTGGGCTGACAGCCAGCTCCCCCCACCCCCCTTCAGCATGCCCATAGCAATCACAGCTGAACCACAGCAGAAGGGTGCACACAGCCCACACAGGGGACAGCCCTAGCATGCCTAGCTCTGGTGACCAGGGAGATAGCATACAGGGCACCAAAGGAACCTCTTCTACATAAAGTCCCTACGTTCAAGGTCAGGAGATGTAGCTGACTTACCTAACATATAGAAACAAACACACAGTTAGACAAAATGAGGAGACTGAGGGATATGTCCCAGATGAAAAAACAAGCCAAAAATCAGAGAAAGGACTAAACAAAATTGAGATATGTGATATGCCTGATAAAGAGTTCAAAGTAATGCTCCTAAAGATACTCAACTGGACTTAAGAAAACAGTGGATGTATTCTGTGAGAATTTTAACAAAGAGAAAATGTAAGAGCCAGAGTTGAATACAGTAACTGAAATGAAAAAATAACACTAGAAGAAATCCACAGCAGATTAGGTGATGCAGAAGAACAGATAGAGATCTTGAAAAGCACGGTAACAGAAAGCAACTAAGATGAACAGCAAAAAGACAAAAGAATAATAAAGTGAGAATAGGTCAAGGAACCTCTGCAAACATCATCAAACATGGTAACATTTGGGGCGCCTGGGTGGCTCAGTTGGTTGGGCGACTGCCTTCGGCTCAGGTCATGATCCCGGAGACCCGGGATCGAGTCCCACATCGGGCTCCCTGCTCGGCGGGAAGCCTGCAAACATGGTAACATTTGCCTTATAAGAGTCCAAGAAGGAGAAGAGAGAGGAAAGGGGGCAGAAAATTTATTTGAAGAGATATTAAGTGAAAACTTCCTGAATCTGAGGAAGGAAACACATGTCCAGATCCAGGAAACAAAGAAAGCTCCAAACAAGATGAACCCAAAAAGGTTCACACCAAGACACGTAATAATTAAAATAGGAAAAATTAAAGGTAAAGAGAATCTTAAAAGCAGCAAGAGAAAAGCAGTCGCATAACAAGGGAAAACCCATAAGGCTATATAGTCTGATCTCAGCAAAAACTCTGCAGGCCAGAAGTGGCATGATATATTCAAAGGGCTGGAAGGAAAAAACCTATAACCAACAATACTCTACCTAGCAAGGCATCATTCAGAGCTGAAGGAGATAAAGTTTCCCAAACAAAAGGAAGTTCACCACCACTAACCCGGCCCTACAAGAAATATTTAATGGAATTCTTTAAGTGAAAAGAAAAAGCCACAATTAGAAGAAAATTATGAAAGAAAAAATTTCACTAGCAAAAGCAAACATGATTAAAGGCAGTGGACTAATCACTTATAAAGCCATTATGAAGGTTAAAACACAAAAAGCAGTAAAATCAATTACAAAAATTACTCAAGGGATACACAAAATAAAAAGCTATATAATAGGACATACACATAAAATGTAGAGGGGCAGTAAAAATGCAGTGCTTTTTTGAATGTGTCCAAGCTTAAGCAACTAACAACATAGACTGTTACACACACAGGATGTTATTTATGAACTCCATGGTAACCACAAATCAAAAACCTATAATAGATCTACAAAAATAAAGAGAAAGTAATCTAAGCATAACATTAAAGAAAGCCATCAAGCCACAAAGGAAGAGAGCAAGAGAAGAAAAGAACAAAGAACTACAAAAACGGAAAACATTGAACAAAATGGCAATAAATACATGCCTAAGAATAGTTATTTAAATGTAAATTGACTAAATGGTCCAATCAAGAAACACAGGGTGATCAAATGGCTGAAGAACAAGATCCAACTACATGCCGCCTACAAGACTCACTCCAAACCTAAAGACACAGACTGAAAATGAGGGGATGGTAAAAGATATTCCATGCAGATGGAAGTGAAAAGAAAAAAAAAAAAAAAAAAAAAAAAGCTGGGGTAGCAATATTTTTAGCAGACAATATTTTTATCAGCTCCTTCCTCGGGAGCTTTGTTCTCTCACTTTGCTACTGCTCAATAAACTCTGCTTTACTACCCATCCAAAAAAAAAAAAAATTATCAGACATAATACACTTTACAACAAAGACTATAGCAAGAGACAAAGAAAGGTGTTAAATAATGATAAAGGAATCAATCCAATAAGAGGATGTAACAATTCTAAGTATCTATGTACCTAACATAGGAGATAGGAGCACCTAAAAACAGAATACTAAATACTAACAAACATAAAAGGAGAAAATGACAGTAATACAACAATAGTAAGGGACTTTAACACCACACTTACATCAATGGCTAGATCATCCAGACAGAAAATCAACAAAAAACACATTAGATCAGATGGACTTTACAGATATATACAGAACATTCCATCCCAAACCAACAAAATACATATTATTTTCAAGTGCATATTCTCCAGTATGGATCATATATGGTAGGCCACAAAACAAGCTGCAATTAATTTAAGAACACTGAAATTTTATCAAGCATCTTTTGTTTTTTTTTAAAGATTTTATTTATTTCTTTGACATAGAGACAGAGAGCCAGTGAGAGACAAAATACAAGCAGGGGGAGTGGGAGAGAGAGAAGCAGGCTTCCAGCTGAGCAAGGAGCCTGATGTGAGGCTCAATCCAGGACCTTGGGACCATGACCTGAGCCAAAGGCAGACGCCCAACGACTGAGCCACCCACCCAGGCACCCCTATCAAGCATCTTTTCTGACCCACAATGGTATGAAACTAGAAATCAATAACAAGAAAAAAAAAAAAAAACTGGAAAAAAAACACAAACATACAGAAGGTAAACAACATACTATTAAACAACAAATGCATTAATGAATAAATCAGAGGAAATTAAAAAATACATGAAGACAAATAAAAAGGGAAACACAACAATCCAAAATCTTTGGGATGCAGCAAAAGCAGTTCTAACAGGAAAGTTTATGGCAATACAGGCCTACCTCAAGAAACAAGAAAAATCCCAAATAAAAAAATTAACCTTACATCTAAAGGAGCTACAAAAGAACAAAGCCCAAAGTTAGTAGAAGGAAGAAAAAAAAAAAGATTACAGCAGAAATAAATGAAACAGATACTGAAAAAACACTGGGAAAGATCCATGAAACCAAGAGCTGGTTCTCTGAACCCATAAACAAATTTGATAAACCTTTACCAGACTCATCAAGAAGAGACAGAACTCAAATGAATTCAGAAATGAAAAAGAAGAAATAATAACTGACACCACAAACATACGAAGGGTTACATGAGAATACAATGAAAAATTATATGCCAACAAATTGGACAACCTAAAAGAATGGATAAATTCTTGTAAACAGGGTTGCATGGGTGGCTGATTAAGCATCTGCCTTCAGCTCAGGTCATAATCCTGGAGTCCGGGGATACGGCCCTGCATTGGGCTTCCTGCTCAGCGGGAAACCTGCTTCTCCCTCTCTCACTGCTTGTGTTCCCTCTCTAGCTGTGTTTCTCTCTCTGTCAAATAAGTAAATAAAATCTTCAGAAAAAAAATACTCTTATAGACATACAATATTCCAAAACCAAATCAAGAAGAAAGAGAAAATCTGAAAAGCCCAGTTACTAGTAATGTAATTGAACTGGTAATCAAAAAACTCCCAAGAAACAAAAGTCCACAACCAAACTGGATTCACAGGTGCATTCTATCAAACATTTAAAGAAGAGTTAATACCTATCCTTTTCAAAGTATCCAAAAAAATAGACAAGGAAGAAAAACTTCCAAATTCATTCCATGAGACCAGCATTAAAACCAGGCAAAGACACTGTCAAAAAAAAAAAAAAACCCAAAACCAAAAACTGCAGGCCAATATCCCTGATGAACATAGATGCAAGAATCCTCAGCAAGATGTATTAGCAAACCAAATTCAACAATACATTAAAAAGATCATACACCATGATCAAGTAGGATTTGTTCCAGGGATGCAATATTTGCAATATTTGCAAATAAATCAAATGATACATCACATCAATAAGAGGAAGGATAACAACCACATGATCATCTCAATGGACAGAAAAACCATTTGACAAAATAAACACCCATTCTTGATTAAAAACTCTCAAAAAAGTGGATTTAGAAAAAACATACTTCAACATAATAAAGACCATATATGAAAACCCACAGAACATGGTACTCAATGGTGAAAAACTGAAAGCTTTTACCCTAAAATCAGGAACAAGACAAGGATGTCCACTCTCACCATTTTTATTCAACACAATCCCAGAAGTCCTGGCCACAGCAAACAGACAAGAAAAAAGAAAAAAAAAAAAGCAACCCACATTGGTAAGAAAGAAGTAAGACTGTCAGTATTTGCACATGACTTGATACCATATATAGAAAACCGTAAAGACTCCACAAAAAACTATTGAAAAAAAGGAATTCAGTACAGTTGCAGGAAAGAAAATTAATATACAGAAATCTGTTGCATTTCTATATACTAATAATGATGTAGTAGAAAGAAAAATTAAGAAAACAATCCCATTTACAATTGCACCTTAAAGAATAAAATACCTGGGAATACAGTTAACCACAGAGGGAAAAGGCCTATACTCTAAAAACTATCAAACACTGAAGAAAGAAATTGAAGGTGACACAAATAGAAAAATATACCATGCCCACGACTGGAAGAATTAAGGTTAAAATGTCCACACCACCCAAAGCAATCTAGAGATTCAATGCAATTCCTATCAAAATACCCACAGTTTTCACAGAATTAGAACAATCCTAGAATTTGTATGAAACCACAAAAGACCTTGAACAGCCAAAGCAATATTTAGAAAGAACAACAAAGCTGGAGGTATCACAATCCCAGATTTCAAAATATACTACAAGCTCTAGTAATCAAAACAGTATGGCACTGGCACAAAAATAGATATGCTAAGTCAGTGGAACCAGATAGAGAGCCCAGAAATAAACCCACACTTATACGATCAATTAATCTGCAACAAAAGAGGCAAGAATATGTAATGGAAAAAAACCAGTCTCTTCAACAAATGGTGCTGGGAAAACAGGACAACTACTGCAAAAAAAAAAAGGGACTGAATCACTTTCTTACACCACACACAAAAATAAGCTCAAAGTGGATTAAAGACCTAAATGTGAGATATGAAACCATAAAACTCCTAAAAGAAAACATAGGCAGCAATCTCTTGGACATCAGCTTTAGCAACATATTTATGGATGTCTCCTCAAGCAATGGAAACAAAAACAAAAATAAAATACTAGGACCACACCAAAATAAAAAGCTTTTGCAAAGCAAAGGAAACCACCAACAAAACAAAAAGGCAACCTACTGAATGGAGAAGATACTTCCAAATAATATACCCAGTAAGAGGTTAATATCCAAAATATATAAGACACTTCTATGCTCAACACCAAAAATCAAAAACAATGGGGCGCCTGGGTGGCTCAGTTGGTTAAGCGACTGCCTTCGGCTCAGGTCATGATCCCGGAGACCCGGGATCGAGTCCCACATCGGGCTCCCTGCTCGGCGGGAAGCCTGCTTCTGCCTCTCTCACTCCCTCTGCTTGTGTTCCCTCTCTCGCTGTGTTTCTCTCTGTCAAATAAATAAAATCTTAAAAAAAAAAAAATCAAAAACAAAAACAAAAAAAGTAAACTGATTAAAAAATGGGGTGCGTGGGTGGCTTACTCATTTGAGTATCCAACTCTTAGGTTTTTGACTCAGGTCATGATCTCGGGGTTCTTAGATTGAGCCCTACTTTAGGATCCACACTCAGCAGGGAGTCTGCTTGAGATTCTTTCCCTCTGCCCCTTCCCACACTTGCTCATGCTCTCTCTCCCAAATGGGTGAATCTTTTGTTTTTAAAAGGGGGGGGACAAAAAACTTGAATAGACCTTTTTCCAAAAGAGACCTACAGACGACCAACAAACATGAAAAGGTGCTCACGTCAATGACCATCAGGGAAATGCACATTCAATGAGATACCACCTCACACCCATCAGAATAGGTAGTATCAAAAAGATAATAAAAAACAACTGTCGGTGAGGATGTAAAGAAGGAATCCTCATACACTGTTGGTGGGAATATAAATTGGTGCAGCCACTGTAGAAAACAGTATGGAGATTTCTCAAGAAATTAAAAACAGAAAAATATGATCTAGTAATTCCACTACTGGGTAATTACCCAAAGAAAACAAAAACACTGATTCAAAAAGATATGTGCACCCCTATGCTTATCGCAGCATTATTTACAAAGTTGAGATATGGAAGCAGCCTAAGTGTCCATGGATAGGTGAATGAATAAAGAAGACCTGATAGATAAATAAATACACACACACACACACACACACACACACACACACACACACAATGGAATATTAATCAGTCATAAAAAAGGAATGAGATCTTGCCATTTGTGAGAACATGGGTGGGCCTAAGCGTTATTAAGCTAAGTGAAATAAATCAGAAAAGACAAATACCAAATGATTTCACTTATACATGAGATCTAAAAAATAAAACAAGTAAATAAATAAACAACAGAAACAGATTCACAAAGAAAACTACTGGGTGCCAGAGGAGAGAAGGCTGAGGGGATGGGTGAAATGGTAAAGTGATCAAGAGGTACAAACTTCCAATTAGAAAATAAATATGTCATGAAGATATAAAGTATAGCAACGGGAATACAGTCAATATTATTATACTAATATTACGTGGTGACAGATGGTGACTACATTTACTGTGATCAATGACTAATGCATGTATCTGTCAAATCACTATGTCATACATGAAACTAATATAACATTATATGTCACCTATACTTTGATAATAAAGAAATTATTAAAAATAAGTAAAGTTTAGGGAATTCTTTTGTAAAGTGAATACTCCCTCATTTTCCTATTTTCAAATTCTACTGGTTGTTTTTAAAGCAAATCACATGTATTTTGATAATTATTAAGATTATTAAAAAATATGCATTTTTAAGTTCACATGCAGGCAAAATATAGAAAAATAAGTATACCACAACACGAAAAGAGACTGTATTTAGAGGTGGGACCACAGGTTTTCCTTCTATTTTCCATGTTCTAAAAATTTCATAATAGAAGAAGTAAAAGTTAAGTAAATGCAAAATATTTTCCTAAATCACTTTCTTTTAGACCTGCCCCTTTCTGAAGTCTTTGCTCCCTTATGACCTGACTATAACAGTCATAATAAACAAAACTGTCTTAAGAAGAAAACTCATTTATGCTAATGCGGGTGAAATAGTAATGTGAAAGGCCCCTGGGTGGCTCAGTGGGTTAAAACCTCTGCCTTCGGCTCAGGTCATGATCTTAGGGTCCTGGGATCGAGGCCTGCATTGGTCTCTCTGCTCAGCGGGGAGCCTGCTTCCTCCTCTCTCTCTCTCCGCCCTGCCTCTCTGCCTGCTTGTGATCTCTCTCTGTGTCAAATAAATAAATAAGATCTTAAAAAAAAAAAAGAAAGAAATAGTAATGTGAAGATAAAAACACAGAACAGGGAAAGTCCTGATGGCCACAGATGGCAGACAGAGACTCATTACGGTAGTAAGGGTTTCAGTTACCTGTCTCTACTTCAGCAATGTCAATAAAATGATCTTCTGAGGCTGATGCCAGCATTTTTCCATCGTGGCTAAAACTGAGGGTCCTCACAGGCCAATCAAGCCTATTAGCAGAGTGGACAGAGGCATGTTAGAATAACCCAGTAAGAGAAGGGCATAATTTCACCCAAAATAAAGTCAAATAATTTATCCAACAAGGGAAGTGCTGGCAGAGCTACTTACCTAGAAAAGCACCGAACACAAACCAACTCATCCACATCCCAGAGGCTGACCAAAGCATCTGCACTTCCTGTGGCAAAGTACTTGCCCATGGGGTCAAACTTGATACAGATGCAGTTGGAAGGATGGGCATTGATGGACTGCACAGGCTTCAGCTCTGGGTAGCTGAGAAACAAGACAGACAGCAATGAAACTATGGGAAGAAGGCTAAGGTACTAAGACAACAACAGGAGATACTGAAGAAGAAAATCAAAGACAATAGAACAAATATCAGACTGTAATTCAAACAACTTTCCTGGACTTAAAAAAAAATTAGATTATCATCAGACCTTTCTGACAGTAAGACTTTGTGCCAAAAGAAAATGGGGTAATATATTTAAGATACACAAGCAAAAAAAAAGGAATCGAGGATTTTTATATCTATCAAAATTGACTATTAATTACAAAAAGTTCAAATACTAAGCACAATTAAATACCTGTAAGTTTTATAAGTATGTAAGTTATAATAAGTATGAACTTAGAGAATACTGTTCCATGAACCCTTCCTGCGGAATCTAAAGAATGAACTTTGAAAATCAAAATGACTAGAGACTTATCAGCATGGAACTGGTGATGAGCATTATATATACAGCTTCTTGTAGAAACTGTGGATGTAAAAGAAAGGCATAGTGGTAGTAGCTCTACACTCTGATGATATATAGTATTAACTATTTTTTTTAATGGAAGAAAAATGAGGAAAACAATGCAGAAAGCAAAACTTACTATTTTACGTAATCACATTGGTGGTGGTAGTGGTAATACTGTTATTCTTAGATAGCTCTACATGTAACACTGGAAAAGATGATAAGTAGCCAAGGGATATTCTAATTCCATAATCCCTTGTGTCCTTGAGAACCAGAATACTCAAACAGTTTGATAGGAAAGAGTTATTTATAACACAGAAGATGTTTAGTAAGATTCTAGTAGCTCTGAATTTTAATTCGCAGTTATCAACATACATTCACAATTCACATATTTTATCTTTAAAAATATACACATATATGTCCTTGCTCTGTCCACTGGGAAGATCTAGAAATAATGATCAAACCAGTAATATGGACATCCGTAGCTCCAGTATCATTTCTCAGAAAAGGAATCCAGGGATTCTTAGAAAATTTTCTGATTAAAGGTCTGAGGCAAGGGTGCCTGGGTGGCAGCTGCTTGAGCAACTGCCTCCCGGCTCAGATCATGATCCCAGAAACCTGGGATCAAGCCCCGCATCGGGCTCCCTGTTCGGCAGGAAGCCTGCTTCTCCCTCTCTCACTCCCCTTGCTTATGTTCCCTCTCTAGCTGTGTTTCTCTCTGTCAAATAAATAAATAAAATCTTAAAAAAAAAAAAAAAGCCTGAGGCAGGAAACATACAAGATGAACTTGGGATATCCTGAACTACCAGAGAGCAACAAAACTACAAAACTACTGAAAACTACTTTATGTTAAAAAAAAAAAAAAAAAAAAAGACTCAGGAACAACTTGAAGAGGCTCTCATTAGCTGAGATTGGGATAATTTGAGCTTCCATAAGGATAATTACTCCAACAGAATGAAACACATCTACCATGCTTAAATACATGAGTTTATAGTCTTAAAAATAAGACCTAGCTGATCATCTCTGGAAGTGATAAAGAACTAATTCATTATCTGATAACAAAGGGAAAGAAGCATTTATCTTGCCTTTTCTAAGTGAACTATATTCTTAAGTAACCAAACAGTAAATGAGAGGAAGTATCTTATATTCCAACAAATAAATAAGAATACAAAATCAGCAAAATCCATACTAGGAGAATCTCTGCAGGTTAAAAGTTTAGTTTCCCAATGGCTATGTTATAAGTAAAAGAGGATGAAGAGCGACTTGGTAGTCTAACACATTTAAAAGACATAATTTTTTTTTAAATAGACAAAACTAGAATATCTAGAAATGCATACTTGGTAGCTGAAACCATAAAGAAATACTATAAAAATCAAGTAATATTTCCTTTTGAGGAGAGGGAGTTAAGACTAGGACAAAGTGCATGGATGGATTTCTGGGATGGACAGCAAATTACTATTTCTTGACCTAGGTGGGATTACACAGACAACAGTTCATTAAGCTATATCTTGTTTTAAGTGGTTTTCTGTGTATGTGCTTTATGTCCTAATAGAAAGGCTTAAAAAAAAAAAAAAAGCTATAGAATCCCAACTTGAATAAAATTCAATTTGCTAAACACAGATCCCCAGACTTTTATATAATCTGGTCCCAGATTATATTTCAACTTTATCTTCCCATTTTCAGGCCCTCTCTTCAGATACCTTATCTGCCACCATTCCTAGCAACTCTGACCTACCAACTACTCTCTATATAGGCCATGCTCATTCACACCTGTTTTGTCCATTGTATGGTTTCCTTCTGCTGATTCTTAAAATTCTACTCAGCTTTCAAGGTCAAGCTCAGAAACTGCCTCTTTCAATCCCCAACTCCCACAGTCAATATAAGTTTCTTCCCCTGGGATTCCAGAGCAAACTCCGAATCTCTATAAAAGAACCTATTTCACACTACCTTGCATTGCCACCCAGAACAGCAGAAAGAACATTCAACAGACCTGAACTGCAATTCCAACATTTCATTCATTTACAGAATAAATTCTTAAGGAGATCCTAACTCTGTGTAGCAAGTATTAAGGTAGGTACTAGGGATTCAACAATAAACAAGTTACATATGATCCCTATCTTCATGGTATTTATAATCTAATGGCAGATATAGATAAGTAAACATTTATCATAGGGGTGCCTGGGTGGCTCAGTCGTACCATCTGTCTTTGGCTCAGGTCATGGTCCTGGGTCCTGGGATCAAGCTCTGCACTGGGCTCCCTGCTTAGTGGGGAGTCTGCTTCTCCTTCTCCCTCTGCTGTTCCCCCTGCTTATAATATCTCTCTCTCTCTCTCTCTCACTCTCTGTCAAATAAATAAATAAAATCTTTAAAAAACAAAACAAAACACGTAACTGTAATATAAAATGAGAAATGCTTCCAATAGTTCCAATAGGAAGTATATACAATAAGCTTCTAAGCTGGGGAGGTAGGAAAGTAGTGAAGACGGCTTCCCTGGAGAGAAAGTGATATTTAAGC
>PITA01019724.1:26340-36854 GCA_004023965.1 Spilogale gracilis
TTTTTTTTTTTTTAAAGATTTTATTTATTTGACAGAGAGAAACACAGCCAGAGAGGGAACACAAGCAGGGGGAGTGAGAGAGGGAGAAGCAGGCTTCCTGCCGAGCAGGGAGCCCGATGTGGGACTCGATCCTGGGTCTCCAGGATCATGACCTGAGCCGAAGGCAGTGGCTTAACCAACTGAGCCACCCAGGCGTCCCGAGGTTAGGATTCTTTATTACCATTTTCCCTTTAAGCTCCTTGGGGCCAGATTCGTACCCACCACAGCACCCAGCACAAATATATGACAGTCCCTAAGCTAGAACGCTCTCACCTGAGGATGTTGATACAACCATTGCCATTTGTCAGGAAGAACATGTTGTTGTCATTATTCCAGGAGATTTCATTGACTTCAAACTTGAACTGCTCCTCTGCTTTGGAACGGTGTGTCTTGGCATCAATAAAGGTCACCACATCATCCTTGTTGCCAACAGCAATGGTCTGGCCATCAGGACTCCAGCAGATATTAATGTTTTCCCCTGGAAACCCAGATATAATCAGCAAGATACTGTTTGCCCATAATCCTGCAGTTGACTTTTTTTTAATCCTACAAAGACCAGAGCTCTCTCCAAACCTCATTCACTAAGGTCCTCGTCAATAGAGGGGAATGACTACTTACTCACCAATTATGGGTCCACACTCACATCTACAAACTTCCCCCTGTGCGCCCTCACAGTAATTCTCTAAAGAACACTTTATCAGCCCCATTTTACATATATGACAGATATGAGAGATGAGCCAAAGTGTCAAAGCTATGAAGTAACAGAGCCAAGATCTAAACCAAATTTGACTCCAAAGTCTCCTAGTCTTACATCAGCATTTCCCAAGCTCCAGTCATTCACATGCCACTTTCACAATTTTTGTCCTATCCATGTTAACAGCTATATTTCTTTATTCAAGGATTTTTCTTAAATTGACTCAAAAAATGTTTAGTTAAATAAATTTAGTTTCCATTTTAGCAGTAAATTCTATGGGCTAGTTCTTTTTTTCTGGTAGGCATTAAAATACATACACAGCCGGTTTTTAATGTTCATCCGCTTGCCACCTAAATCACTCACACACCGCCACTTATCTACTTGGAGAAAGCACTACAACATTCCACCTCCAGAGACAAGTCTTGTCAACAAAGTCCAGTGGCCCACAGTGAACACATCAATTAAAAATTTCATCAACTTTATCAATTCTATGATGCATATATTTTCACATTTTTCCAAAACATATCTTAAAATGCATCAGGATGCATCTCAAAATTTTTGGTGTATGATGGCTATCTAGAAACTTCATTTTCTTTCCTAACAACATATAAAATATTGGTACATGTTATAATCAATGACAAAGCAGTCAGTAAAATATAATAAATGGCCTCAAGGTTTATAGGACAATACCTAGTGAAGAACAGACTCTACAAATGTACTGCACAACTTCCAGGTCATTTTCTCCCAAACCAGCAAGACCATTCATTCCCAAGATAAGCCATTCTGGCCTATCAGCAGTTTCCTAAATTCTCCATTAATCTATACATGCAGCTCCCACCTAGAGCTGCCCCCCACCCCTCACCCACCCACTATACCCTGACCACTAAATCCCTACTACTTATTTTAACAGTTTGCTCAAATTCTGTGAGATCTTTCCTGTCCCCACAGGCAGACTTTAGCATTTCCATTCTCGGTATCTATCTTATAGACCTCTCCAGTGTAAGATGAACTATATCATATCATGTTAAGGTTTTTTTATTTGTTTGTTTTTAACACTTATGTTTTTCTCTCTGCACTAAACCTAGTACAGGTCCTGGGAGCTGGAGATTGTCTTATTCAGTCCAGGATGTCCCATACCTAACACAAGGTCACATATAGAGAAGATACTTGGGAAATGCTTTTTGAATGACTATAAGTAGCTTGTCTTCCTACTGCCCTCTCTCTGAAGAGTCACCTTTAGTGTTCACAGTGGCAATGCACTTTGTAGTCCTCACATCCCAGATGCGAATGGTTTTGTCTCCAGATGCTGTGACAAAAAGGTCAGGATTACTCGGATGCCAACAAAGCTGGTCCACACTATCCCCATGTCCCCGATAATTGTTTTCTTTGACCTGAAAGAACAGAATCCAAATATCACTTCACACATAAGTACCCGCCTCCACATGTAACTTTTAACCTTATTCAAACCAAGGTACCCTGTGGCCAAGAAAGATTCAGACAATTTTAAAGAAACCTGTCCTTCCACACCCTTCCCCAAAACTCTTCCCCAATACCCTCCTCCCCTCCTTTTCAATCACTCTGAATTGTTATGAGGTTTGGATTCCACACCAATGGAAGTTCCACAAGAACTTCTGTCCTTCCTGGCCTTCCTCCTTCTTTCTGGTTCATACTTACTCTACCAAAGTTCCCAATCTTCTTGCGCACTCCCACAGGAAGCCCTATTATTTTCAAAGGAACCCTCCTTACCATAGAGACCCCACCACCACCACACAACTCCTCTCTGCTGCTCTCATACACCCTCCCTCGATTCAGTCCCATCGACCCTCCTCACCATCAGTTTTCATCCTCTCCTCGCCTCCACTCACTCCCACTTCATCTTTACACCTCCTTACTGCTACACTCCCTCACACCCACCTCCCTTACTCCCCACCATCTTCCTCTCTAGCACACTCCCTCGAGGTCCCTCATCACCACCCTAGTCACTCACGCACTCCTCCAGCGTGCACTACACAACCCCCTTATCCCCACACCTCTCCTTTCTCCTCGCCTCCACCCCACATTCTCTCCCCCAACATCACACCTGGCTTTACCACAGGCCCTCTTTCTGGCCTAGGTCGGTCCCCGACAGCTTACCAACCGGTCCTTCTCCAGCAGGAATACGCTGGCCGTCTTGTCGAAGGACCCCGAGGCCAGGCGACGCCCATCGCAGCTCCAGGCCACCGAGTGCACCTTGGCGCTGTGAGCAGGGAACTCGCGAGTCTTGCTATGGCCGCGGAACAGCTCCTGCATTCCCAGCACGTAGCGTGTTGGGCCGCTGGTCACTGAGCACCAGGGAGCCATTGAGCCAGGACCGCTCTGGCCCAGCGCCGAGGGCCCCATAGCCGCCGCAGCCACAGCCATGGTGAGCTCCCAGGATCCCGTGTTGCCGCCGCCACCTTGGTACACTCAGTCCTGCCGCCGCCGCCGCACGCATGCGCCTGGAAGAGCGGATTTTTTTTTTTCCAACCCCTGCACAGCCGCAACGCGGGCCATCCCGGAAGAGACTACAAATCCCGGCATGCAGCGAGTGCGCTCACTTTTCAAATAGGAATGATTACGGTAAGTTTCTTTCAGTTAGTGATTCTGGAGGTTTTAGGGCCTATTTCTCCCTTACCTACTGCTTCGTAGATATATTTGTATCCCTGTTTAATTCAAAAAGAAAGCCAACGCTACCCTTCCAAACCTTACCCATCAACAAAAGACCTTTTTTCCCAGGGTTGATCCCTACCCTTCGAACAGAAGGCCCTCTACTCTCCGGAAGGAGGAGGACTGGAGGACAGGCTGGTGAAACAGAGGTTTGTGGAGATCCTGAGTGGGGAGGGGAGGGAACGGGAGGGATTGAGAAGGAGCCTGGGATGTCTTTAAATACAGATTCCCCGGGTTTTAAAAGGTATTACTGACGAGGAACAGAAGCAGAAAAAATGTTCACCTTTAGTCCAGAAAGCTGATATATAGCCTGCATAGTTCCAGTAAGGATGAAATGCGTAGTGGTTGCTACTTTATTTCTTTTAAGGTTTTTATTTATTTGACAGAGAGCACAAATAGGCAGGGTGGCAGGCATAGGGGAGGGAGAAGGAGGCTCTCCGCTGAGCCGGGAGTCCCACATGGAGCTTGATCCCAGGACCCTTGGATCATGACCTGACCCGAAGGCAGCCGCTTAACCCGCTGAGCCACCCAGGTGCTCCTGGTTGCTACATTCTTAAAGAGCCTCATGACTGCCTGTATATATCACCAATATTTAATGTCAAGCAGAATGATAAGCACCAGAGAAATCTTTCAAAGATAGCTTCATGAGAACTTTGAAAGAACACATTTATGACCTAATACCGCCTGCACATCCTGACCCTCTTGAGCAGTAAGCATATAACCACCAGTTTCATACAGCAAAAGAGATCTTTCTGCCCACGGGCCCTACCTCCCATGCCATTTAAATAAACTTACTAAGTTGCACCACAAAACATCTCAAGATTTCTTTCTTGACCATCATGCTCAATGATTCCACAACACTACATGCTCCTAATTAGATATAAAAACAAAAGATCCAGAATAAAAAGTAAATGTCCACCTGTGCCACCCCCTCCCCTTGAATTATTCCTAACCTTCTCATGCCTACCTTAAACCATAAGTTCAGCAGTTTTCTGCTGAAGAGATAAGTGATGAGTCTGCCAACCAAGGCCCTGGAGAAGGACTGTGCGCTGGGGGAGGGTTTTGATGGTAAGCAGGTGGCTGGAAAAAAACAAATTTTGGAAGGGAGCATCTGTGTGACTTAATCAGTTAAGCATCCAACTTTTGATCTCAGCTGAGGTCTTGATCTTAGGGTCTTGAGTTCAAGCCCCTTGCTGGGCTCCACACTGGGTGTAAAGCCTACTTTGAAAAAAAAATTTTTTTAAGGTAATATAAGCACTTGGGTAACAAATGTGAAAAATACAGAAGGGAAGAGGCATCTGGGTGGCTCAGTCAGTTAAGCAGCTGCCTTCAGCTCAGGTCACGATCCCAGGGTCCTGGGATTGAGCCCCCGCATTTGGCTCCCTGCTCAGCAGAGAACCTGCTTCTCCTTCTGCCTGCTACCCTGCCTACTTGCGCTCTCGCTCTCCGTCAAATAGATAAATAAAATCTTTAAAAAAAAAAAAAAAGTTTCTGGGGCACCTGAGTGGCTCAGTTGGTTAAGCGACTGCCTTCGGCTCAGGTCATGATCCTGGAGACTGGGGATCGAGTCCCACATCGGGCTCCCTGCTCAGCAGGAAGCCTGCTTCTCCCTCTCTCACTCCCCCTGCTTGTGTTCGCTCTCTGGCTGTGTTTCTCTCTGTCAAATAAATAAAATCTTTGAAAAAAAAAAAAGCTTCTGAGCTGAAAGCAGCCAGATCCTTATCAAAAAAAAAAAAAAAAAAAATAGGGGCACCTGGTTGGCTCAGTCGTTAGGCATCTGCCTTCAGCTGAGGTCATGATTCCAGAGTCCCAGGATCGAGCCCCACATCGGTCTCCCCGCTCAGTGGGAAGCCTGCTTCTCTCTCTCTCACTCCCCCTGTTTGTGTTCACTCTCTAGCTGTGTTTCTCTCTGTCAACTAAATAAATGAAACTAAATATATATATATATATACAAAAGGCAATAGAGTGAAAAGTAAGTTTACCTCCTGTGCCCCCAAATTTACCTTCTGAAAAATATTAACTTTTTTGTGTGGTCTTCCAGAGACAGTTTAAGTGTAAATCAACACCTTTGGAGAGGTAGATGGGTCTGTGTATATCCTTCCTATACCACCAGAAAAAATGATAGCCTTCCTTACATATCTTGTTTTCTATGGTAAATACACATAAATAATTTATCGGTATATGCAAATTTCTCATTCTTCCTAATGGATGTAGTCTTTAATGATATGCATGTATAATAGTTTATTCAACTGATCCCCTTAATGGATATTTAGTGTCCATAAATTTGCTTTTAGAACAATACTGCAGTAAATATGCCTATATAAATTTCATTGTGCATATATGCACTTTTTTATTTGAACAGATATTGCCAAAATATCTATGAAGGCATTCTAACAATCTCCATTTCCATCAGCAACATAGGAGAGTGTCTTAAGATTCTAAATACTAAATGAGGCCACATGTAAAGTACATAGCTCTGAGAAAGGCCTTGGTAAATGAGGCCCTTTTCTTTACCCATTTCCCTTCTCTACCCCACTGCAACCACAAATTGTTATAGACTTCAAAGCTTTTTAGACTTCAAAGAATATCAATGAAGCTCACTAAAATCTTAGGGTAGGAGACTATTTGGTATCTAGTTTTCCCTCCTTAAACTTTTATTTTCAGGCATTGTCTTTATATGCTAGCATTTTTTTTTCCTACAAACAAAGAGAATTTCCATCTCCAGGTTCCAGATAAGGAAACTAAAGAACAAAGAGGCAAAATGTCCCACTCCAGATCACAAGGCTGCCCCTGGACAAAGAAAAGATTAGAACGGAGCTGTTAATGACTCTAAAACCTACACTCTGATTCTCAGTACCTGAAATCTCCATGTTATAAACATAATTCTTTGTATTTCTATATTACTTTTGTATTTTTGTATATTATATGTGTTCTCTATTTCACTTTTTCTTGTGTTCTTTTTCTATGTTCTGTAAACTCAAATGTTAGAACCTCATTTGTGATATGTATAATCCTGCTCTTCACTGAGACAGAACCTAATACAACTGTTCTGAAGTTGCAATAGCATATCTGGGGGGGCCATGTGATTGAAGCCAGAGAATCTCAAAGGAGAGATAAAATTCAGAGGAACAGAGGCATGGGCCATTTTTTTAAACTTGTATTTAGAAAAAAATCAAATTTACAGAAAAGGTGCAAAAATAGTAAGAACGCTGCTAGTCCTACAGCCCAGATTCACCTCGTTTTAGCATTTTGTTCCACTTGCGCTGTCTATATGTAGACATACCTTTGACCTAAATGTTTGGGAGTAAGTTGCATATATCATTATACTCTCCTCCTAAAATTTTCAGTGAATATTACCTAAGAATAAGGATATTCTGTTTCCTATCCCCAGTATAGTTATCAACGTTGGTAACTTGAACAGTAACATAGACCTTAATCTTCTATATGTATTTCGGTGACATCAGCTTAGACAGTAATATCCTTTAGAGCATTTCTCCAATTAAGGATCTAGTCTATGATCTGATATTATATTAAGTTATCATATCTCCTTAGTCTCTTTGAATCTATAAAAATCCTCCAGCATTTCTGTAACTATTATGATATTAACATTTTTTGAAGAATGTAGTTGATGGACTATTATTATAGTCCCTTTGTCACCAAAAATTCTCTTTCAGGAGATGATCTTTGTTCAAACTCCAAATAATATTTTTACATATGGGCGTCTTCAGATTTTTATAGTCACTCACAGCAGAATCAGGATATAAATAATAAAACTAGAGATGACAGGATGTCTAGAAGGACTGTTCAGGGGGTGATGGAGACATCCTGCAGTAGAGGAAGGGTAGAAAAGAAAGAGGGAGGCTGGAAGTATAAGTTCTTTGATAGTGGGGGGCCCTTAGAGAGCTGCTGTTACAAAAGAAAACAGAAGGGTCATGTCAGTTCAAGTAAAGCCTCAACATGTAGGTGTGTTATCAGTCAGGGTTCTACCACAGAAGCAAACTAGTAGAAGATATATATTAAGAGACTTATTGCAAGGAATTGGCTTACAAAACTGTGGGTGTTAGCCAGGTAGGTCTAAAATCCACAAAGCATGCCATCAAAATGGGCAGGCTGGAACTCTTAGACATGGACTTGGAAGGTACTGTCCACAGGAAAAATTTCTTCTTTTAGGGAAGTCTCAGTCCTAGTTTAAAGGCCTTTCAACTGATTGAGTCAGGCCCACCCAGATAATATAAAATAATTGCCTTTATTTAAATTCAACTGATTATGGACTTTGATCACATCTACAAAATACCTTCACAGAAGCATATAGATTAGTATTTGATTGAATAACTGGGGACTATAGCCTCGCCAAGCTAACACATCAAAAAGACCATCACAGAGCCAGAGAGGTTTGGGTCTCCTGGGCAAGACAGACTCATTACAATTATCAGACAAATGTGGAAATCGGGCACAGAAAGGATACAGAGCTTGAGTTCAGCAGCTTAAAATTTTACTTATGAAGCTGACAGTATTGTAACTCTATAATATAGCTAGGTAGTAATGGGAACTAAAGCAGATTTTTACCCAAAAATGACCTCATTACTTCCTGTAAGAATTGTTTACAGAAGATTCTGGGAAGATGGTAGAGTAAGAAGAACCAGGAATCTGTCTCCCCACCTAGACAACAACTGCACTACAAGAATCTGTCTGATGTAACTACTTTGGAACTCTGGAGATTACTGAAGGCTTGCAACTTCCAGAAGAAGGTTTGGACAGTAAATTACAGTTAATTTAAGTCAATTTCAGCTCTTAAAACAGGAGCAGCCACCTGTTCCCATCTCTAGCCCCATGGCAGGCAGCTGTGCACATGTTCCTGGAAAAAATCTGCGCACAGCTTTCTAGAGCCAAGGTGGGCAACAGGGACTCTGTCCTCCAAGTATCAGGGATTTGTGTTCTGATTGCTGATGTCTTCTTCTGATCACAGAGGTGCCAAGCGGCAAGCAGCCATTGTTGTCACATCTCCTCCTTGCTGCAAGCCTCTCTCCTGGCTGAAGTTGCCTCCAAGGGATTTAAAGGCCAGTACCTTTTCACTCCCTCCTTTTGTTTTTCTCTCTTTCTCCTTTTGGAAGCCAGGCATTAAAGACCAGGACATTCCCAAACAACCACATATATGGGGAAAATTAAAAAGTGAACACATGCCCAGGGAAAGGCTCAGAAAAGACCTCAGAAACCTTAAGTTTATATCTCACAGAGGAAGAACTTATAACAATAAAAACAGGAACAATAAACAAAAATAATAACAACAGCAACAACAAAAACAGCTAACCCTGGGAAACTGGGATAATTTTACCTCCAGAGTTATCACATTCAAATGTCCAGTTTAAAATAAGAGGCAGGGGGGATGCCTGGGTGGCTCCGTCGTTAAGCGTCTGCCTTCGGCTCAGGTCATGATCCTGGAGTCCTGGCTTAGAGCCCTACATCAGGCTCCCTGCTCCCCTACATCAGGCTCCCTGCTCGGAAGGAAACCTATTTCTCCCTCTCTCACTCCCCCTGCTTGGGTTCTCTCTAGCTCTATTTCTCTCTGTCAAATAAATAAATGAAATATTTTTTTAAAAAATCACAAGCCATACATGAAAAACAGAAAAGTATAAGGTCCAGTTTTGGAATCCAAGCCGCCATCCTATTTACTCAGAACAACAGCTCCGGGAGAAATGGGCAAAGGGGCCCTGTAAAACAAAGGCGAGCCAGGTTGGGGGAGACGCCCAATCAGGTACCTCCTTAACCTCCCATCCCGGGAGGTATGGAGAAGCAAATTGAGAAAGGGCAGCCAGTTCTCATACTTAGGGCCAGGTAGGACCACCCAATCAGTTAATTAACCTCCCAGACCCTGACCAGTGGAGATCCCTTGGTAAACCACTTTGAGGGGATTAAATGTATTCATCATCACAGCAGAGTGAAAGAATTAACTCAGGTAAGCTATGTGAGTCAGGTCAGCTCAGGGTGTGGTTTCCCCTATAAAAGGTAGCCTGTAAGAATAGGTGGGATCACTTTCTCTTTTTTGGAAGTGACCCTGATCAGCCAGGGCTCTGGCTGGTCAGCAAAATTCTGATGCTTGGCGTGAAATAAGAAATAAAGCTCTGCTTAACCTTCGCTTTTGTGTCAGCCTGGTCCCTTTGACCACGGACCCTAGTAAAAAGTATGTCCCATTCAAAGAAAATAAATAATAAACATAAGCTTTCCATGAAAGAAGACCTGATGTCAGATATAATATACAAAGCCTTCAAACAACTGTGGGAAAGATGCTCATAGAATTAAAGGAAGATATGGAGAAAGTCAAGGAAAAAAAATGTGTGAACAAAATGGAAATACAAATAAAGAAATAAAAGAAACCAAGACGATATTCTGGAGATGAAAAGTACAATAACTGAAATGAAAAATTTCCTACAGGTATTCAACGGCAGACTTGAGCAGGCAGAAGAAAGAAACAATATAATAGTAAAACTTTACTAAACCATTTGCGAAGATAGCTGAGATGGAAATTCTTTTTTTTTTTTTTTTTTTTTTGTAGGTAATCAAGCAAATTTTATTCCGGATTTTTCTTCAGAAGGCATAATGGATTTATGTGTATATAAATGGGTTGTCACAGGAAAGGTTAACATTATTAACTACTAAAATACTCCACTGTGCTGAACAAATTGTTTTGATTTTGTGTTTCATTTTCTGTAATTGGCTACTACAACGTTTTTCAGAGGTTTTTTCCCCTTTTGTTTTTTTTTTAATTAATTAATTTATTTATTTTTTTATTGTTACTAAATTTTTTTTTCCCATTCCCAACACCCAGTACCCACCACCAGGCTCTCCCATCCCCCCACCCCCCCTCCCTCCAAGTCCCTCGGTTTGTTTCTGTGTCCAAAGTCTGTTGTTTCGTTTCCCTCCCTAGATTACCCTAGTTCCCATTTCCTTTCCTTCTCCCACTGTTCTCCAGGTTACCCCTCATGCATCGCAAGTAAGTGAAACCATGTGATACTTGACCCTCTCTTCCTGGCTTATTTCACTCAGCATAATCTCCTCCAGTCCAGTCCATGTTGCTACAAAAATTGGATATTTGTCCTTT
>PITA01019725.1:0-36656 GCA_004023965.1 Spilogale gracilis
CTGTTGTCTAATTGCTGAGGCTAGGACTTCTAGTACTATGTTGAATAACAATGGTGATAGTGGACAGCCCTGCCATGTTCCTGGTCTTAGAAAAAAATCTCTCAGTTTTTCTCCATTGAGAATGATATTCACTGTGGGGTTCTCATAGATGGCTTTGATGATATCGAGGTCGGTACCCTCTATCCCTATCCTGTGAAGAGTTTTGCTCAAGAAAGGATGCTGTACTTTGTCAAATGCTTTTTCAGCATCTATTGAGAGGATCATATAGTTCTTGTTCTTTTTTTTATTATTAATGTACTGTATCACATTGATGATTTACGGATGTTGAACCAAACTTGCAGCCCAGGAATAATTCCCACTTGGTTGTGGTAAACAATCCTTTTAAAGTACTGTTGGATCCTACTGGCTCATATTCTGCTGAGAATTTTTGTATCCATGTACATCAAAGATATTGGTCTGTAATTTTCCTTTTTGATGGGGTCTTTGTCTAGTTTTGGGATCAAGGTAATACTGATTGGCCTCATAAAATGAGTTTGGAAGTTTTCCTTCCATTTCTATTTTTTGGAACAGTTTCAGGAGACTAGGTATTAATTCTTCTTTAAATGCTTGGTAGAATTCCCCTAGGAAGCTATCTGGCCCTGGGCTCTTGTTTTGGGGAGATTTTTGATGACTATTTCAATCTCCTTAGTGGTTATGAGTCTGTTCAGGTTTTCTATTTCTTCCTGCTTCAGTTTTGGTAGTTTATAGGTCTCTGGGAAAGCATCCATTTCTTCCAGATTGTCAAATTTGCTGTGTATAACTATTCATGATATGTTCTTAGAATTGTTTGCATTTCATTGTTGTTGGTTGTGATCTCTCCTCTTTCAGTCATTTCAGTCATGATTTTAATTTGGGTTCTTTCTATTTTCTTTTTGATAAGTCTAGCCAGGGGTTTATCAATTGTTAATTCTTTCAGAGAACAAGATCCTAGTTTCATTGGTTTGTTCTACTGTTCTTTTGGTTTCTATTTCATTGATTTCTGCTCTGATCTTTATTATTTCTCTTCTCCTGCTGGGTTTAGGCTTTCTTTGCTGTTCTTTCTCCAAGTCTTTGGGTGTAGGGTTAGGTTGTGTACTTGAGACCTCTCTTGTTTCTTGAGAAAGGCCCATTTTGGTATATACTTTTGTCTCAGGACTGCCTTTGCTATGTCCCAAAGATTTTGAACAATTGTGTTTTCATTTTCATTTGTTTCCATGAATTTTTAAAATTCTTCTTTAATTTCCTGGTTGACCCATTCATTCTTTAGTAGGATACTTTTAAGGCTCCATGCATTTGAGTTCTTTCCAACTTTCTTCTTTTAGTCAAGTTCTAGTTTCAAAGCCTGTGGTCTGAAAATATGCGGGAAATGATTCCAATATTTTGGCACCAGTTGAGACCTGATTTGTGATCCAGGATGTGATCTATTATGGAGGTTGTTCCATGTGCACTAGAGAAGAATATATGTTCTGTTGTTTGGGGATGGAATGTTCTGAATAGATCTGTGATGTCCGTCTGGTCCAGTGTGTCATTTAAAGCCTTTATTTCCTTGATCTTTTGCTTAGATGACCTGTCCATTTCAGTGAGGGGGTGTTAAAGTCCCCTACTATTTTGTATTATTGTTGATGTGCTTCTTTGATTTAGTTATTAATTGGTTTATAGAATTGGCTGCTCCCATGTTAGGGGCATAGATATTTAAACTGTTAGAACTTGTTGGACAGACCCTTTAAATATGAAATAGTGTCCTTCCTCATCTGTTACTATAATCTTTGGCTTAAAATCTAATTTGTCTGATATAAGGATTGCCACCCAAGCTTTCTTTTGATGTCTGTTAGCATGGCAAATGCTTTTCCACCCCCTCACTTTAAATCTGGAGGTGTCTTTGGGTCTAAAATGAGTTTTTTGGAGACAGCATATCAATGGGTCTTCTTTTTTTATCTGTTCTGATACCCATGTCTTTTGATTGGGGCATTTAGCCCATTTACATTCAGGGTAACTATTGAAAGATAGGAATTTAGTGCCATTGTATTGCCTATAAGGTGACTGTTACTGTAAATTTTTGTGTTTCTTTCTGGCCTGTTATTTTTAGGCTCTTTTGTTGCTTAGAGGACCTCTTTCAATATTTCCTATTTATCTGGTTTGGTGTTTGCAAATTGTTTTAATTTTTGTTTGTTCTGGAAGATTTTTAGTTATCCTTGTATCTTCAGTGACAACCTAGCTGGGTATAGTATTCTTGGCTACATATTTTTCTCATTTAGTACTCTGAATATATCATGCCAGTCCTTTCTGGCCTGCCAGGTCTTCGTGGATAGGTCTGCTGCTAATCTAATATTTCTGCCATTGTATGTTACAGACCTCTTCGCCCGAGCTGCTTTTAGGACTTTCTCTTTGTCACTGAGACTTGTAAGTTTTACTATTAGATGACGGGATGTGGACCTATTTTTCTTGATTTTGCAGGGGGATTCTCTGTGCCTTCTGCATTTTGATGCTTGTTCCCTTCACCAAATTAGGGCAATTCCCTGTTATAATTTGCTCCAATATACCTTCTATCCCTTTCTTTCTTTTTCTCTAGAAATAATAATATTAGAATAATTGGGATTACTCTAATATTGCTTGTCTTAAGGTATCATTTAGCTCTTGAATTCTCCTCTCATGGTCCAGTAGTTGATTCTCTCTCTTTTTCTCAGCTTTTTTATTCATCGTTTTGTCTTTTAGATCACTAATTCTCTCTTCTGTCTCATTTATCCTAGCAGTAAGAGCCTCCATTTTTTATTGCACCTCATTAATAGCTTTTTTGATTTCAACTTGGTTAGATTTTAGTTCTTTTATTTCTCCAGAAAGGGATTTTATTTCTCCATAGAGGGATTATCTAGTATCTTTCATGGGTTTTTATTGAGCCCAGCTAGCACCTTGATAATCATCATTCTGAACTCTAGTTTTGATATATTACTAATATCCATATTAATTAGGTTCCTAGCTGTCAGTTCTTTTTTTTTTTTTTGAGGTGAGTTTTTCTGCCTTGTCATTTTATCTAGATAAGAATAGATGAACGAGAGAACAAAATACTAAAAGTGTAGTGACGACCCCAGAAAAATATAAACTAACCAAACGAGAAAGGACCTGAAAATGGGGGGCAGAAGAAAGAAAAAAAAAGAAATCTATATTTATAACTATCTATATCTATTTGTCTCTCTTTATATATATATGATTAGACTGGTGAATAGAACAGAGCCACACACTTGATTTGGAGTATATTTTGGTCTGTTAGAAGAAACTGCCTCCCAGAATTTTAAGGAAAAAAAAATAAGGGTATACACAATGAAGCATTGGAATATGATTGTAGAGATGAAAATTAAAAAAAAAAGATTCCAAAAAAGAAACTGATAAGGTAAGAAGTTGGTTGAAAAAACAGAAGGAAAAAAAAAGAGGAAAGAATGTGATGCGGCTTGAGACTAGAACACAGCTATGTGCTAGATTTAGGGTATATTTTTATCTATTAGAAGAAACTGTATCACAAAATTTTAAAGAATGAAAAACCTATGTTTATACAAAAAGTAAAGTTAAATACAATGAAGGGATAGAATATGACCATAACAATGAAAATTTAAAAAGATTTTTAAAAAGGAATTGATAAAATAGTTTAAAAACATTAAAGCAGGAAAGAGGAATAATTAAAAAATAGATGAGAAAAAAATAAAATTTTAAAAATTTAACTTTGAAAGACTAAAGAATCAAGGAAACAAGCCATGAATTCTATGTTCTGTAATCCCATAGCTTTGAAGTTTTTCAGTTCTCATGGATTGGTGAACTTGGTCTTGACTGGATGTTCTTAGTTATCTTCTTGGGGAGGGATCTCCTTCAGTGACTCTCAAACGTCTTTGTTGGAGATGAAACTGCCCCGCCCTTGCCAGGGGCCAGGCTAAGCAGTCTGCTCAGGTTCGGGGCTTTTGTTCCCTGAGCGCTTTCCGTACAGCTGTGCATGCCAGGAATAAAGATGGCAGCCTCCCAGTCTCCGACACAGAGGAGCTGAGAGCTCAGGGCCCCACTCCTCAGTGTGCCCCCAGAGAAAAGCAGTCAATTCACGCCTGTCTCCCTGGTCTTCGGACACACTCCGTGCTCACCCGGCCTGTGACTGAGTGTTTCTATCTCTGGCACTCGGCCCACTTGGAGTCTCCAAACCCAGCAGATTCCCGCAGCGCGCTTCCCTGCCGCTCCTCCTGGTGGAGGAAGGAGGGGGTCTCTCCAGATCTTCCAGTTATGGGGTCACTGCTTAAACAGTAGTGGCCTGAATGTGCCTTGGATCGTGGTTTAAGGTAAGTCAGAGCTGAGAGCCCCCTCCTCCACTCTGTCTCTGCAGCCGGCTTCCCCGCTCCAGTACCTGGGAGCTCCGCCGCGCTCAGGCACCCTGGGTCTTCTGTGACCCCGCAAGTCCTGGGACCACACTGTCCCAGCGAAGTTTCCACCCCCCCTTCCCCACTCCTCTATCCCCCTCACCCCTGCTTAGCGCTGGGGCAACGGCCCTCAATGGAGCAGATTTCTAAAGGTTTCAATTTTGTGTTCCAGTGCTCTGTTGCTAGCTGGGAGCTGCCCCCCCCCAATGTGATCTGTCTGTTCTTCTCTTCCACCTCCTGTTGAGTTGGTAGGTATTCTGACTGGTTTGATAACCATCTATCTGAACTCCTGGGACCTGTTGATATCTAGGTCTTCTCCTCCACAGCCATCTTGTTCCTCCTTCCTAAGATAAATGTTTAATTGAAGTGTTTTGTTGTGATCTAGTTTGTGTTGACCTCCTAGCTTTTTGTATTCTCTTTGGAAAGGCTTGGGTATTGATGTTTGGAGAAATTTCCCATTGAAGCCATCAGAGTTTAGAATTTTTGTTTTTGGTTTTTTAAAACATTTTTTAAAGATCTTTAAAATTTATTTGACAGAGAGAAACACAGCCAGAGAGGGAACACAAGCAGGGGGAGTGAGAGAGGGAGAAGCAGGGACCACGACATGGGGCTTGATCTTGGGTCTCCAGGATCATGACCTGACCTGAAGGCAGTCGCCCAACCAACTGAGCCACCCAGGCGCCCCAGAGTTTAGAATTTTTGTGAAAAGAGTTTAATTACATATCCCAGTTTATTTAATAAATTAACATTAATATTAAATAAATAATATCAATGTATTACTATAAATTATATTTAACACAATTTGATATATAAATATTTAAACAAATATGTTGGAGAAGTTTAGCAGCAAGGGGAACCGTCTTACACCACTTGTGGGAATGTAAGTTGATGCAGCTACTTTGAAAAACAGTGTGGGGCTTCCTCAAAAAATTAAAATTAGAGCTACCGTATGACCCTGCAATTGCATTACTGGATATTTACCCCAAGGATACAGATGTAGTGAAAAGAAAGGCCATATGGACCCCAATGACCATAACAGCAATGGTCACAATTGCCAAACTGTGGAAAGATCCAAGATGCCCTTCTACAGATGAATGGGTAAAGAAGATGTGGTTCATATATATGACAGAACATTATGTCTCCATCAGAAAAGATGAATACCCAACTTTTGCATCAACATGGACAGAACTGTAGGAGATTATGCTGAGTGAAATAAACCAAGCAGAGAAAGTCAATTATCATATGGTTTCACTTACTTGTGTAGCATAAGGAGTAACATGGAGGCCATTAAGAGAAGGAAAGGAAATATGAACTGGAGTAAATCAGAGAGGGAGAGGAAGCATGAAAGACTTTGGACTCTGAGAAACAACCTGAAGGTTTGGAAGGGAGGGGGTGGGAGGATGGGTGAGCCTGGTGGTGAGTATTAAGGAGGGCACCTATTGCATGGAGCACTGGATGTGGTGAATAAACAATGAATCTTGGAACACTGAAAATTTTCTTTTAAGATAGAGTTTTGTTTCTGTTTCTTATTTTCCTTCTTACTTTTTGGTGATTTTTTCAGAGAAGAGGGAAATTGTCCTCTTTACATTGCCTTTTAAAACCAGGAGTTTCACCCTGGGGGTGGCTTTTGCATACATTATTTTTAGTTTCAGTTCTGCATCACGTATAATCTTTCAAGAGTCCTGTTAAGTGGTGATAGAGGACTGGATTCAAGTTTAAATTTAATCCTGCCTAGTTCTACCAATGAAAATGAAATGGCAGTCAAATCCTCAGAAACTGTCAGACATGGCTAAACATGCATATATGCAGGCAATGACAACCCCATCACAATGGAACGGCTGATAAAAATGTAAAAATATGGAAAAATGCTTTATGTCATTTCAGCTAGGCCTGAATAATGGTTAGAATCCAACAGGTTGAGGAGGAAGTGAGTTCTTTCCATGGAGCAGCATCAACTTTTGAAAAGTTTGAAATGTTGGATTACAGATCAAAGAGGAAATAGTCCAGTTGTGAGGGAAAATAGTTCCCTTTAATTCTGTTATTTGACAGTGTTCTCTCCCTTCCTCCCCTACTGCATTTGACTGGTGTGTCAGGCATGCCTTGTACTTTCCCTTGTCTGTGCATCGCTCATTATTCCTCAATTTGTAATTCTTCTTTTCTTAGATGATCAACTCTGCTGATAAAAATCCTGCTTATCCTTCAGAACCCCAACAGGGCTTTCCTGATTCTCCAGCCAGATATGAACTTGCTTTCCTCTTGGACTGCATTTTTCAAACTCTTTTCTGATTACTCAGGTACTGCTCCCCAGGGAGGCAAGGGCTATTACTCTGATACCTTACTCATCCCTCCGCCTTTGGGAAATTGTCTCTAAAACCAGCCTTCAAACTTGTGTTCTCCTTGTTCTCTGTGTCTAATCAAAATTTCCATATTCAATGGGATTCTCAACTTTGTTCTTATATATTTCTTCCTTTTTTGTTAGAACTTTCAGCTTCTGTCCTCACCTATGTCTTATTTTTTCTAGCTCCTGGCTGAAAAGATATATATATATAAATTCCCCTGATATTATTGCACTGACAAATCTATCAATAAGCTCCCAATTTCCAGAGCCTTTCATTCCTGTGGCCATCACTGCTACCCCGGGCACCAACCCCCAGCTGCCCACTGAACATTGCTGGCTGGAATTTAGCCTTTGGGTTATGGCACCTACTTCATGGACATTGAACATTTTCTTGGATTTTAATTCTCTGAGTGCTTCCTTCCACTCTGGACTCCTTGAGAGTGGATCTTGAAATGTGAAGCACAGTGTCTTGCACGCAGAAGAGCTCAGAGGGTATTTACTCGGCGTTGTTGAATATGGGCACTTTTAGGTGACTTGGCTACCATTGTGCCCCAGCATTGGATACATCTTGGGGTGCTGTCTACATGGATCCAGGTTCAGGTCCTCACTGCTTGAAAAGGTTGACAGCTTGATACTTTTGTATTAAATGTACCCCCATTGGAATGGTGAATGTACATTTTTCTGGATGTACCTCCTAGTTGTGCCTCTAGGATCCCCCATTCTCCTTTCCTGCCTCTCCAAGTTCTACTTGCTTACCAATTGGTCACACCGGACTCCCCAAGCTAGGCTATAGGCTTGCTGAGGTCAGGCACAGGGCCTTTTTGTGTTCTGTATCTCATCAGGGTCAAGCCCATGCTTGACCCAGGGTTCACACTCATTAAATTTGTGGATTGAATGCTTTTATGCCCTAACTCTGCCTTTCATTCCTGCCATCCTTGCCATTTGTGGCTATCAGAATCTTTCCTTTCTCTTCTTTAAACTTCTGCCAGAGCATTTAATGACATTTGCATTTTTAGTATTAATTGTTAATGTATTTTCCTTTTGTTGTTGATTAGAGAAAGGATAGAAGACAGAAGGGCCTGTGAAGGGATTGTTGGCATGGCTCAGGGCCAGACAATTTTCTATTTGAGTCCTGCTGTGTTAATTATCTATTACTACATACCCAATAATTCCAACGTGACTAAAAGCAACAAGTATTTCTTATTGCACACTTTCAGTGAAGCAGGAATTGGGGAGTGACTTAAATGGGTGATTCTGGCTCAGAATCTCTCACATGCTTACATTCAAGTTGTCAGTTAGAGCTGCAGTCATGTGAAGGCTTTACTGGGGCTGAAGGGTTCACCTCTAAGACATTCCATCCACATGGCCATTGGCAGGAATTCCTTGCTGTGTGAGATTCTTCATCTTGGTTGTCCTAATGACATGGCAGCTAACTTCTCCTAGAGCAAGCAATCCAAGAGAGAAAAGTCAGAAGCCACACATCTTTTATGACCTAGCTTTGGAAGTGATATGTCAGCATTTCTGTCATATTCTCTTTGTCCCACTGGTTCTGTGTGGGAGGCTGGGACTATAGAAGGAGGTAGGCTCACTGGAGGCCATCTTGGAGACTGGCCTAGCACACCTACTTACTTGCAGTAGGTCTTTGTTCAAGTTACTTATTCTCTCTAAACCTCTGTTCCTTTACAAAGAAATAATAATACTTTCCTTATGAGGATTTGTAAGGATTAAATGCTTATGAGCTGCTTCAAACTGTTTCAGGATCTACCTCATCCTCTACCTACCCTTGCCCCACTATTATCCAGGACTCTTCTAGGTAAACCAGTTAGAGACTCTCTCCCTGAAACCCTCTAATCCTCTGCTCTCATCTCATCTCTTACCCATATTCCTTCCTCCACACAGTTTTTTCAAAACTGGCAGGGTGAGAGTGAGCCTTATTCTTCGAGCCTCAATTTTCTTAAACATAGTATTTATGCTTCAGTCCTCCACATACTCCTAGAGACCCATGCTTTGAAATCCAAAAAAACAAAAAGAGTGTTTATGTTTTTTCTTTCCCCTACCCTATCATATCCCTGATCATTTGCTTGGGAGAAACACCAAGAAAGCAGAATGAATGAATGAATGAACAAATGAATGAATGAATGAATGAATGAATGAATGGATGAATGAATATTTAAGACATTTATTTTGCCAGGGAGTTAAACAGAGGATAAAATAGGGTTTTGGAGGAGTGGCTCATAACCCTGACTAGCTTCCTGGAGCAGATAGCCAAATGCAAATGAGGGTTCTCCATTGTGTTAGTTTCTTAGGGTTGTCCTGAGAAAGTACCACAGATTGAATAGCTTAAGAGAACAGAAATGTATTGTCTCACTGTTCTAGAGGCTAGACACCCAAAATGAAAGTGTCAGTAGGACCATACTCCGTCTAAGCCTAAAGGAGTCCATCCTTGCTTATATCTTCCTAGCTTCTGGTAGTTTGCTGGAAATTTTTGGTGTTCCTTGGCTTATAGCTGAATAACTCTGAAGGCTGCCTTCATCATAACATGGCATTCTGCCTGTGTGTGTCTCATGACTGTTTTCTTATAAGGATACCAGTCATCCTGGGTTAGGAGCCCATGCTACTTCAGTAGGACCTCATCTTAATTACATCTGCAATGACACCATTTCCAAAAAAAGTCACATTCTGAAGTGCTGGGGGTTAATACTTCAGCAAATTTTGGAGGGAGGACACAATTCAAGCCTTAACACCTGGGGAGGGACAGGGGCAGGCCCTGAATGTGATTAAACCTCTTTGGGTAGAATGCACATATATAAATGTATCTAGTTATAAAACATTTCTCGGGCACCTGGGTGGCTCAGTGGGTTAAGCCTCTGCCTTTGGCTCAGGTCATGATCCCAGGGTCCTGGGATCGAGGCCCGCATCGGGCTCTCTGCTCAGAGGGAGCCTGCGTCCTCCTCTCTCTGTGCCTGCCTCTCTACCTACTTGTGATTTCCGTCTCTGTCAAATAAATAAATAAAATCTTAAAAAAAAAAAATTTCTCCTGCTGCTGCCAACAGCATCCCTAGGGATTACCTAGGGATGACATGGGATGAGCCAATGGGGTGGGTAGCCCTGAGGTATCATGAGAAAAGGGATTGAGGTGATACAAAGTGAATTAAAGACATGGTTAGACTATGAAAAAGAAGATGATCCCTAGTGGAAGCTGGGACAAGCAGGAAACAAAGAATGCAAAGAAATTAGTGTGTGTCGATTCCTGGGTATGCTTCTAAACTGAAATACTTGAAAAGTGATATAATTAATTAGAATGGCAGGAAAAGGGAAGCCCAAGTAGACACTTTGTGTTGTTTGTGTCTATGTTAGTTATGGAAACAGATTTCTTGGAGCGTGCTCTTGGGAACTTCTGGAGATGAGATATGTTGTCAGGGACCAGTGCAGAGAAACATCTAACCTTCCTGCAAAGTATTAATGGAACAATTTTTTTTCCTATGGTGAAAGGCAAAGATTGGTGCCTCTGTGCTCTGCATGGACTCCTTCTGTGCTAATTCTTGCGGTCTCACCTCCTTGCTCAAGCGTCTTAAACCATTTGAGGTCTACTGTTTGGCTTCAGTAATAGCTCTCAGGTCCTACTTTTGACTTAGCATACTTCTGTGTTAGCCAACACCCACATTTTGTTCCATTTGGCTCAGCTATTTTAAAAAGTCACTCCACACTTTCCAAGTGACTGCTTGCTATCTTGTGAGCAAAACTTGCCCATGACTAAAGGCAGATTTCACACTGACTGCTTCATATAGTAATGTGGGCAAGGTTGGAGAGATACTGTCTGTTCTGTGAGTATAGTAATTACATTCAAATTCATTCAATCTTTCAATAATTACTTGAGTGTCTACTACATGTCTTAAGATTAAATAGTCTGACTTTCCTAAGGAATTAGTCATCTGGCTTAGAAAATTAAAATATGTGACATCTTTGGGTGTTCATTTAAAATATTTTTGTCTTAGTGTTTCTTTAAATCCAACCTAACCCTTTTATTTTCTTTTTAAAAAATTTGACAGAGATAATACAAAGATTCATTCTACATTAGAAGTAAATTTTTTTCTTTTAAACTCATTGCTGAGAAAATTATTATCAGGCAGGGACTGTAGGCTAATGAAGAAAAATCTGTTTCCTGGTTCAGATAACTTGTTCTTGTCCTAGAGATGGCTTTCTCACTTTGGAGAAACCACCAACACAAGTTTGTTTTGTTTTATTTTTAAAGAGGGGCATAAGATGATTCTCAAAAACATTATGTTGAGCAAATGAAGCCAAACACAAAAGAGTACATTTCTATGAAATTGCAGAAGACTCAAAACTAATCTACAGTGACAAAAGGCAGACCAGTGGTAGCTTGGGGCAGGACAGAGAGCCTGGGGGGGTATGTTCTGCGAGAATGGAAATGTTCTGTATCATGACTGGCAGTGGTTACACAGAAATATACACAGAAATGTCAAAGCTCATCAAACTATATGTTTATTTTATATGTAAATTATACCTCAGTAAAACTGATTTAAAAGCAAGAATGTAAACGCCATATGGAGTTAGGATCTGAATGTACAGGAATTCTCAAGGGAACAGTGTAATTCAATAACTTTTAGTAAGTGTATAGAGTTGTACAATCACCACCAGAATCCAATTTTAGAACAACTCCAGCACCCCAGTAAAAGCCCTTATACCAATTTGCAGTCAACATATATTTTATGTTGCCGTGGAACATATATTTTATTGTAGCTTTTGGGAAAGTGGAGTAAAGGAGAAACTTAAGTTGGCGGAGCACATTTGCCGGAGACCCCATAGAAAACTTTAGCCTTAGTGAGCTTGGCTTTGGGAGCCCTCTCATTTATGGTGTCGCAGGGGCCCCCTGGAGGAAGGCTCTTCATTTGTGCTTTAATTTTTTTTTTTAAGTTTTTATTTGCATTCCAGTTAGTTAACATACAATGTTATGCTAGTTTCAGGTGTACAACATAGTGACTTCACACTTCCATGCAAAACCCAATGCTTATCACAAGTACCAAAAATACACTCCTTAATCCCTGGCACCTATTTAATCCATGGCTTCACCCATCTCCGCTCTGGTAACTGTCTGTTCTCTATAGTTAAGAGTCAATGCTTTTTTTTGGTTTCTCTCTCTCTCTCTCTCTTGCTCGCTCTCTTTACCTTGTCCTGTTTGTTTTGTTTCTTAAGCTCTACGTATTAGTGAAATCATATGGTGCTTGCCTTTCTTTGACTTATTTCACTCTTTAGCTCCATTCATGTCATTGCAAATGGAAAGATTTCATTCTTTATTATGGCTGAATTATATTCCATTACATTTTTTATAATATATAATATTCTAATTTTATATATTTATATATTTAATATATATGTATATGTAATTTATATATTTATATAAATTTAAATTTATATGAATTATATGTAACACACTTTTATATATGTGATATGCATAGATGTATATGTAATATGCATATGTAATATGTATATATGTATATATGTGTATATATTTACATATTTAATGAATGTATATAGAATTAGAATATTACACATTATATATAACATATATATGTACGTATATACCACCTTTCTTTATCCATTCATCAATTCGTCAATCGATGGACACTTGGGCTGCTTCCATATTTTGGCTATTGTAAAAAATGCTGCTGTAAACATCAGAGTGCATGTATCCCTTTGAATTAGTGTTTTTGTATTCTTTGGGTAGATACCCAGGGGTGCAATTCCTGGATCATAGGGTGGATCTATATTTAAATTTGGAGGAGCCTCCATACTATTTTCCACAGTTGACTGCACCAGTTTGCCTTCCCACTAACTGTACAAGGATTCCTTTTCTCCACATCCTCACCACCACCTGTTGTTTCCTGTGTTGTTGATTTTAGCCATTCTGGCAGGTGTGAGGTGATATCTCATTGTAGTTTTCATTTTCACTTCCCTGATGATGAGTGATGTTGACCATCTTTTCATGTGTGTGTTAGCCATGTGTGAATGTCTTCTTAGAGGAAATGTCTGTTCATATCTTCTGCCTGTTTTTTAATTGGATTACTTGGTTTTTTCGGGGGGGTCTTGAGTTTTTTTTTTTTTTAAGATTTTTTGTACTTACTTGACAGAGAGAAACACAGCTAGAGAGGAAACATAAGCAGGGGGAATGAGAGAGGGAGAAGCAGGCTTCCCGAGGAGCAGGGAGCCCAATGTGGGGCTTGATCCTGGGACTCTGGGAAAAGCAGATGCTTAATGACTGAGCCACCCAGGCACTCCTGGGGTGTTGAGTTTTATAAGTTCTTTATATATTTTGGATACGAAAGATATGTCATTGGATATGTCATTTGCAAAACTATCTTCTCCCATTCCCTAGGTTGCTTTTTAGTTTTCTTGATTGTTTCCTTCAACATGCAGAGCCTTTTATTTTGATTCGTCCCAATAGTTTATTTTTAGTTTTATTTACCTTGTCTCAGGAGACATATCTAGAAAAAATATGCCACAACTGATGTCAAAGAAGTTACTGACTGTGCTCTTCTCCAAGATTTTTACTGTTTCATGTCTCACACTTAGGTTGTTCATCCATTTTGAATTTATTTTGTGTAAGTACAATAATGGTCCAGTTTCATTCTTTTGCATGTTGCTGTCCAGTTTCCCAATACTGTTTGTTGAAGAGATATTCCTTTTCCCATTGGATAGTCTTTTCTGATTTGTCAAAGATTAATTGATCATATAGTTGTGGGTTTATTTCTGGGTTTGCTGTTCTGTTCTATTGATCTACATGTTTGTTTTTGTGCCAGTACCATACTGTTTTGATTACCACAGCTTTGTAATATAACCTGAAGTCTGGAATTGTGATACCTTCAGCTTTGACTTGCTCTTCGAGTTGCTTTAGTTGATCAGGGTCTTCTGTGGTTCCACACTGTGAAGAATGTTGTTGGTATTTAGATAGGGATTGCATTAAATATGTAGATTGCTTTGGGTAATATAGATATTTTAGCAATATTTGTTCTCCCGCTCCATGAGCACTATTCAGATCACTGTTTCCACACTGTATAGTACTGGGCTGTTTGCCTGCCTTCTGTCCCAGAGCAGCCCCAATGTCCTCTGAGCCCTCTCAGAGGCAAACACACTGACCTTTAAAACTCCAAGCTTCAGTAACTCATGAAATTCATCCCCTCTTGCATTTTCCCTATGGGGGCTCCTCCGTGTGATAATCTGTCTCTCACCCTTCTCCACAGTTCCAGCTCCCTCTCTTCCAAGCCATGTCTCCACCTTCTTACCTTCTTCAATGCAGTCTCTCTTCTCTCTCTTTAGAGGTGGAGTTTGTTCTGCTAGTCTTTGGGTCAATTTCTGAGGTATTTTGGATGATTTCATAATTATCTTGTGGCATTCGAGGGATGAGACAAGCCTCATGTCTTCCTATTCTGCCACTGTCTTCCCCTCTGTGTGCTTTAGTCTTTATTGCAAATACAGTCCCAAGCTCATGTTCTCTTCTTTCCTGCATGGACCTCAAATGGATAGGCATAGGGAGCCTATGGTTGTTTTCAGGAGCATCCTGCTGCCCTCTGAGCCCTGAGCTCTGCCCTTTACTCTAGTTGCCCTTGCCTGGCCCATCTGTTTCCCTTCTGGGCCCAGGCTGCTGTTAGATAGGGCCCCAGTGTATAGCTCTGTTCCTTCTTATTGTCCAGGAACAGAACCAGGAGAAGACTATCCTACTGGTCATCAATTGCTGGAAGCAGTGACAAAAGCAGGACTGAATATCCTATGAGCAACACAAATAAGTGGAGAGGTCACAGGAATTATCCTGGTGGATTTGGAATAAAAATTAACCCCTTTTTGGACAATAATTTTGTTTTATCTATAAATGATGACACATGTTCAGAAATATGTGGTAACACTGCAGTCATAATCTGTGGAAATCCAGGATTAAAAAGTAAAAAGTAGGAAGGTGGAAGACATCTTGAGCCTTTCTCTTTGCCATGCTTCCATGCAAGGTCAAAGTCAAGGGTAGAGCTGAGAATTTACTTTTTATGTGCCTCCCCAGGGCTCTACTGATGGAATTTAGCAATGAACAAAATAAGCTTAATTCATTCATACACAGAATATTATAAATCGAAGAGGATGTGTTATAGCTTCTTCACAGGAGAGGGTGAGCTGAGGGTATCTGTAGCTAGTTTGCATATTTTTTTTTTGAGCTGCACATCAGGTCATAGGACTGGACTATGTTTGAGAGCAATGTGGCAGTTTGGTTGTCCCTGGACCACCACTGTTAGTATTACAGATATGTTTATTTGAGGGCTATATTAACTGTGCCAACAAGTTGCACAGGGTTTCCTTGACTTAATAAGTCACTTATATATACACTATATGTTGGGTCACTGCTCTAATGACTGGCTACATCATTGGCAGGGCCCAGAGCAAGATGCAAATATGGGTCCCTTTGTTTATAAAGGAGGCAAATGGCTTTCTGGGTTTTTTTTTGGGGGGGGGAGGTTTGTTTTGGTTTGGTTTTAGTTTCCATCCCTCTTGACCTGATAAAATATTTTTTATCTGCTGTTTGATGTGGTGTTCCTTTGATCATAATGTTTATCATAGGGCAAGTGTAAACCCTCACAGATACCCAGGGCCCCAACCCATAACTAGATGCATAAGGCAAGTATGCTCAACCTTGACTCTCCCTGAGCCAATGTCCAGCTCTCAAAAGGAGTAGAGAGCAGCAATGGCTGCTGGGTAGTGGTGGGGGAATGGACAACAGAGCTTGGGTAGCTGATAGACCACAGGAAGTGGGACTGCACATGTGGGGATGCTCCAAGCCCCTGGCACATGTTCCAGTTTGTCATTAGACTTCACTTATGAAACACAAATTCAAAGGTCTAATGATTATTATTAGTTTTAAAGATTCTATTTATTTATTTGAGAAGGAGAGAAATTCAGGGGGAGGGGCACAGGGAACGAGAGAGAGAATCTCATGCAGGCTCTGTGCCAAGCCCAGAGCCTGACACAGGGCTTGGTTTCATGACCCTGAGATCACAACCTGAGCCAAAATCAAGAGTCAGAGATGTTTAACTGACTGAGTCATGCAGGCGTCCCCAAAGATAAAAATTATTAAAGATTTCAAGATGGCTACCACAGAGCACTAAGCCCCAAGCAACCCCCTTCTGAACATTTAGTCCTGTGTGGTCACACACTGGTTGTGAGTCTATGCAGATGGTCTTGATCGTTATTCATTCTTTTATCACTTCTCTCCAACCTCTCGTTGGCAGAATTTGCACCCAAATGTGCCAGGAACCCCTGTCATGAGCGGCAAGCATAATGTTCTAGAAAGGAGCTAGGTTGATAATGACTTTCCTACTTGCTCCTTGGAAAACTCACTTAACTTTTAGGAATCTCATTATCCTTATCTATGCAATGGACATGCAGATAGCTTCTTTCCAGAGATGTGAGGGCCAATAAAATAAGAAAACATCTATGTTTAAATTTATGATTTTTAAATTTTTGAGTTTCTGGCCTTAAGCAAAATGCCTCAGATTGGGAGAAAAATTCTTTGCACCCACATTCCCTAAGCCATTTTTGTGGGCAGTGCCAATCTTGTGGAATATTTTGAGTCAATGATGTTTATCTTCCAGAACTCCTTTTTTTTTCCTTCAGATTAGTTTGTGTGTTTTTTTTTAAGATTTTATTTTATTTTATTTATTTGATATAGAGAAACACAGCCAGAGAGGGAACATAAGCAGGGGAAGTAAGTGAGGGAGAAGCAGGCTTCCCGCCGAGCAGGGAGCCCGATGCGGGGCTCGATCCCGGGTCTCCGGGATCATGACCTGAGCTGAAGGCAGTTGCCTAACCAACTGAGCCATCCAGGCGCCCCCAGAACTCCTTTTTTATATAACCTTCCTTCTAATTCATTGCACACTCTTTCCCCCGCTGCCTGCTATCTTATTCAGTATTTTCTATCAGGCCTGCACTCCCCAGGTGGTGACCTATGGTTCACATTTTTCTGATTCTCACCAAAATGTACCTGTTTAGTGTCCCATCTGCTTCAGGCTTTGCAAATTCTTTAGAGAGATAATGTGATGATGTAATTTCAGCTAAATTTCCACCTCTCTAGTAGACTATAGACATTGGTGATGTTTGCATTTAAGTAAACGACTGTAATGTCTGAATCCAAGAAGTAAGTCAGCTAGGAATTTCAGAACTCTTAGGGCCGGTGGTGGAGATCTATGAATAGCTCAGGCTCCTGAATAACAGAGCTGTGAATAAAGCCAGCCTGACTTCAGCGTAGAGGCGCTTTCATCCCAGAGAACAGCTGTAACATGAGGATCAGCATGAGTTGGCTGAGTACCTGGAAAGCTTCCCAGTCAGAAATATAATTTCCAGCCCCAGAAGCTGAATTTGGCTGACAGGACTTGTTTGGTTGGCATGGCTTGTTTTCACTTTTTTATTTTATTTTATTTTTTTATGACTTGGATGCAAATGCAATTAACTAGGGTCAGACTTTCTGGTTCACTGGATGCCCCACCTTCCTTAGTGTCTGAACACCTCCCTTTTGGCTGGGTCATCAGTCCACATCCTCATTTTAAAGATGAGAAGTTGATTTGGTTAAATGACAGGCCAAGACCAGGGGGCCCAGCCCCAAAAGGACTCTGCCTTTCCACTTGAATTCCTTTGTCAATCTTTTGCTTGCCGGCCCAGGTGTGCCTTCATTCCCAACAGTCAGTACCTGAAGTCTACCTGGCCTAATGCATTAGTTTCCTAAGGATCTTTGAAAACTGGGAGGCTCTTAAAACGATAGAAATTAATTTTCTTACACTTAAGGAAGCTACACATCCAAAATCAAGGTGTCAGCATGGTTGGTTCCTTTAGGAGGCTATGAGGAGAAACTGTTCCATGGTTCTCCTAGCTTCTAGTGGATAACTGGCAATTCTCAGTGTTTCTTGGCTTATACATGCGTCACTCCAACTTTTGCCTCTTCACATGGCATTCTCCCATGTGTGTGCATGTGTGTGTCTGTATGTGTGTGTATGTGTGTGTGTGTGTGTCTATGTTCTCTTCTTATAAAGGTACCCATCATTGGATTAGGGCCCACCCTAATCCAGTACCCCCATCTTAACTGATTATATCTGTCTACAATGACTCTATTTCCAAAAAAGTCTACATTTTTAAGTTCTAATGGATATGGATTTTAAGGGGATACTGTGTAACACAGTACCCCTGAGCTAAAAAAGAATCCAGAATGCCTAAGAATTTACATCCCTCTAACTTCTTTTTAGGGAGGGAGGTATCCCCTAGCTACAGTGGAAAATGAAATGTAGGGCCCCTGTTAAAATTTTTTTAAAAATCTCAAGATGGTGAGAATAGAGCACTAAACCAAGCTCAGGTCCTTCTATGTGAGGGGTCTTGTATAACTGCAGACTCCCATGACTTTGGCCCTGCCCTTGCTTCTGATCTAACAACTCAGAGAGCACACTTGTGCGATCTCCACTGTGCCCTGAAGGCTCAAGCCAAAGTTACTTTCTTTGAAAGGGCATGTTTGTTTGGCTTCTCTCACTTCTCATTCTCACTTCCTCACTTGCCTATGGGTTATTTACTTCCTAAAAAATCCCTTTCATCCAAATCTCCAACTCAGGTCTACTTCTGGGAACTGAAGGTCAGACTGTCAGAGATCGCTCTGCTCTAATTGGATGACCTTTGAAAAGACCATTGTTGAGGCAGTGTGTTCTTAATGTGGGAGAGGCTAGATCTCCATTTCTCTTCTTCATCTAAAGATGAAATTCCAAAGTAAGTCTTCAAGATATACCAGGTGACTTCTGGGAAGATAGAGTATATGCAATTTACTTATTCTCATTTAGTACAACTAAAAACCATTGACATTTTGTACAAAACAAACATAAGAAGTCTGAGGGATGGAGAGGAGAAAGCAGATTAGCTTGGGATTTAGGATTTGAGGAATGTCATGGTGGTGAGTTCTTTGGATTCCTTCCTTTTTTTTCCTTCCTTCCTTCCTTCCTTCCTTCCTTCCTTCCTTCTTTCCTTCCTTCCTTCCTTCCTTCCTTCTTTCCATCCTTCCTTTCTTCCTTTCTTCCTTCCTTCCTCATACATTTGAGACTTAGAGCAGAAGCAGCTGAAAACCTGGAAATGCCAATGGTACAGAAAAAAAGAAGAAAGAAAATTTTTTAAAAAGTCTTGTCAAAGTCTGTTCTTTCTAGCCCAAGTACCAGAAAAAGGACAGCCTATAACAGGAAATTTCTGTATAATAACTGTTGTACTTCAGCTAAATACTACAAACAAACAATTGTCCCCACTCCCACCTGTTTCAACAAAGGCTAAGTGGAAAGCCTAGATTTTCACCCTTGCCAGTTATAAAGAAATGCCCCAAACCCTTTTTCCAACCAATGTTAGAGAAGTCTAGTGAAAAACAAAACCAAACCAAACCCAGGAAACAAAAAATAAATGGCAGATTTAAGCTCTAAGACATAACATGCTAATACTAATCAAAGGAGACCTGGATCAGTTGGTTAACTAGGGCCACTGTAACAAAATGCCATAAGGTAGGCGGCTTAAACAACAGGAATTTATTGTCTTACAGTTCTGGAGACTAAAGGTGCAAGATGAAGGTGTCAACAGGGCCACACCCTCTCCTTCACTCCACAAGGTGAAGGGAAGAATCTGTCCTAGGACTGACTCCTAGCTTCTGATAGGTCCTTGGCTCATAGCTGCATAACCCAATCTTCACATAATGTTTTCCCTGTAACAAATATGTATCTGTCTCTAAATTTCTTCTTCCTATATGACATCAGTCATATTGGGTTAGAGTCCCACCCTACTCCAGTATGACTTCATATTACCTAATTACACCTGCCAGAGCCCTACTTCCAAATAAGGACACATTCTAAAGTACTGGGGATTAGGACTTCAATATAATTTTGGTGGGGGAGGGACACAATTCAACCCAAATCATAGGAGTAGCCATATTAATTTCAGATAAAGCAGACTACAGAGCAAGGAAAATTATCAGGGATGAAGAGGAACATCACATAATGATTAAAGGGCCCATTCTCCAAGAAGACATAACAATCCTTAATGATTATGCACTTAAAAATGGAGCATCAAAATATCTGAGGTAGTGGATGGGGGGATGGGTGAAATAGTTTATGGGGATTAAAGAGTGCACTTGGCAGGCACCAGATGTTGTATGGAATTGGTGAATCGCTCGTTATATTGTACATCTGAAATTAATATAGCACTGTATGTTTACTGGAATTAAAAATATATGTGTGGCCAAAATTGGTAGAACTGCAAGGAAAAGGAAACATTATATGTTATTATAGTTGGGGATTTCAGTATCCTGTTAGTAATTGACAGACCCAGCAGGCAGAAAATCAGTAAGGATAGAGTTGAACCAAACAACACCATCAATCAACTCGGTCTATTTGACATTTATAGAATACTTAATCCAGCAACAACAGAATACATATTTGTTTGAAGCTCAGTTAGAGCAGTCACTAAAATAGATCTCATTCCAGCTATAAAACATGCCTTAACAAATATAAAAGAATAGAAATCATACAAAGTATGGTCTTCGATCACAATGGAATCAGGTTAGAAATCAACAACAGAAAGATAACTGGAACAATCCCCAGATATTTGAAGATAAACAACACACTTTGAATAACACATGGGCTAGAGAAGAAATCTCAAGAGAAATTTAAAAATACCTTGAACTAAATAAAAATGAAATACAACTTATCAAAATTTGTGGTATGTAGCAAAAGTAGTGTTTAGAACAAAATTTATAGCACTGAGGGCATACATTAGAAGAGAAGAAAGATCTAGAATTTATAATCCAAGGGATTTGAAAGCAAAGAAAATTATTAGCAACAGAGAAAGTCAGTGTATCATAGAGGGGTCAATTCACCAAGAAGACATAATGATCCTAAGTATGTTTGTACCAAATAATAGAACTGCAAAATACGTGAAGGAAAACACATAAATGAAAGGAAAAATAAATCCATAATTATAGTTGGAAACTTTAGTAACTTTTAGTCAACAAGCGATAGAGCAACGAGACAAAGAATCATAAAAATTTAAAAGTATTCAACACCATCAGTTAAGATGTAACTGACATTCACAGAAAATGCCACAGAACAACAGCAGAATACACATTCTTTTCAATGCCCACAATACCTACACCAAGATAGACCACATCCTTGGCTTGAAACAAACCTTCACAAACTTAAGGGAATTAAAACAATAGTGTGTTCTTCAACAATAGACTCAAACTGGAAATTAACAGCAGGTAATAGGAAATTTTCCAAACACTTGGAAACTTCACGACATGCTTTTGAATAATCCATAGGTTAAAAAGGAACTCTCAAGATAAATTTAAAAGTACATTGGATCGAATGAAAATACAACTCAAAATTTGTGGCACACAGCCAAAACCATGCTGAGAGGGAAGTTTATGGTGCTAAATGAAAACGTTAGAAAAGATAAAATGCCTCAAATCAACAACCTGAGCTTCCAGCTCAAGAACCTAGAAAAAGAAGAACAAAATAAACCTGAAGCAAGTAGAAGGAAGGAAATAGTAAAGATCAGAGCAGAAATCAATGAAATTAAAATAGAAAAAAAAGAAAATAATTTTATTTTTATTTACTTATTTAAGATTTTATTTATTTATTTGACAGAGAGAAACACAGCTAGAGAGAAACATAGCAGAGGGGGCAAGAAAGGGAGAAGCAGGCCTCCCACGAAGCAGGGAGCTGATATGGGGCTCTATGCGGGGCTCGATCCAGGGACTCCAGGATCATGACCTGAGCTGAAGGCAGACGCTTAACAAAGAAATACTTAGGTATAAATCCAGTATGACATGCTCAGGACTTATATACTGAAACTACAAAATGTTCCTAGTTTATTCTTTTTTCAAATTTTCTTAGGTACTTAGTTCCTTTCCTTTTATATACATTTTAGAACAAACACTTATGCATTGTTGGTGGCGATATAAAATAGTATAGCAGAAAAACAGTGTGGCAGTTTCTTAAAAGACTAAGCATGTAACCACCACACAACCTAGCAATTGTATCATAGGTATTTTTCCTAGGGGAATGAAAACTTATATTCACACAAAAATATATACAAGCATGTTTATAGCAACTGTATTCATAGTAGCCCCAAACTGAAAACAACCCAGATTCCTCCAACAGAAGAACGATTAAGTAAACTGTGGTACATACATGGAATTCTACCCCACAAGAAGAAAGAACAAAGTATAGATACATTCAACAACTTGGATAAGTCTCCAGGGAGTTATGCTGTGTGAAAAAAGTCAATTCCAAAAGGTTACCAACTGTACAATTCCATTTATATAACATTCTTGAAATGACAAAATTTAGCAGTGGAGGACAAAATAGTGGTTAACCAAGGTTTAAAGAGTGAGTGGCTGGCTGGGGGAGGGAAGTGAGTGTGGCTTAAACACAACACGAAGCATCCTTGTGGTGATGGAGATGGTTGGCATCTTGACTGTATCCATGTCAATGTCCTAGTTTTTACATCGTACTATAGTTTTACAAGATGTTTTTGAGGGGAAACTGGGTAATGGGGACATGGGATCCAACTATTTTATTTATTTTATTTCTTATACCTGCATGTGAATCTGCAATTATCTAAAAACAAAAAAGTTTAATTAAAAAAAGAAAAGATGCACCAAAGGCTTTCTAATCATTCTCCGTTCTACTCTTTAACTATCCTTGATATTTTTCTTTTTTTTTTCACCTTTGCAGCAATTGCTATACTTGATTTGTGCCTTCTTGGACAAGGATTTTGATAGGAAAGAGGCAAGAAGTAGACCCTAAAAAAGAAGTCTATTCTTGATAAGAAAAATTATTGAATACTTGTAAAAATGCATGTTCCCTAGGTATTCAACTCTCTCATAAAATTTGAGCATTTAGAAGACCTTGTCAGTGTCTTGTAATCTCTGATGCTGGCAGCTGCTTTGCCATTGGATGGGCTGGACCTTAGTTCTTCTCCACCAGTTCAGGGTGAAAAACATTCTCTGCTTCTCTGTGATGGTAGCCAAACTCCCACAGACCCTCACAGTTTCATTCTGGTTCCTTTATACCATGCCAGGCCAGCAGTGGACTCTGGGCTTCTGTTGTGGTGGTTGACTTCCGTGTCATAACCAATTTCTATGCCAAGTTCACCTTGCTGTGCCTCATCATGAGAACACTACCTTTGCATTATTCTGACCATGAGGTGTCAGGGATTGGGCTACGGATAGGTCAGCCTTGTTTTATGTGTACTGATGGCTTTCTTGTGCATGGTAGTATTCTCACTTATGTTATTAGAAATTAAAGAATTTGAACTCTGTTATGAAGGCTATCTACTCCTCTAGGAGCAAACTTCAAAATAGCTACCACAAGCTTCTCTTTGCACCTTTGAATGGCATGAACTTCTATGGCATTAGCCTCCTGGATTCTATGGCAGTAGCCTCCATAAAATCAAACAGACCACACATCTGAGCCAGGAGTCTCAAGCTGTATTTTTTTCACTGTAGTAATATTCCTTTTGGTCTTTGGATCTTATAGACCTATTTCTTTATTTAAGTAACTTTTGGGAAGCAGGGAATGGGAATTGGATTTCCGTAAGACAAAGCATGATTTTTCTTTTCTGGGCATCACCTTGGGTTTTCTGACATTTGGAAACATATTGGATCTTGTGTTCTGCATCCTGATCCACAAGAACACTAGAAGGAGTGAGTGTCTAATGTATGTGTTATGTGCAGGCACTAGGCACGGTTTCTGCTAAGGCCACAGTGACAGCATTTCTTTGACTGAAATCCCAGGAAATTGTGAATGTATGCTAAATTTAAATTTCTTGTGCTTTCATTACAATAATAACCTAACAAAAATATGAATGTAAACTTTGGGGGTCATCTGGATGACCCTTATGAAGATATGGCCATGGGTCATGGTGACATTTGGTGCCATGTAATTTCACTTTAATAATTTCAGGCTTGGGAGAAAAAAAACAAAGGAGGACATAATATGTAAACAGAGCATTCTTCCAAAGTAAAGGCCAAATGCTGTCATGGCTTGACTAAAATTTCACAAGAGTTCAAAGGGAGAAAATGATGGAAAGGAGAACTGTCATCCAATAGAACATACTGGTAGAGGCAAAGATCTGGAAAATTATATTCCAGTTGTGAGCAGCACTTTAGGTGCTGCTAACTAGTATTATACAACCCATTAAATTAATAAAGTCAATTATTAATGAATAAAAGTAATAGAAATTTAATAACAATGTACAGATTACAGTTTTTATTGGATTCATTGTTTTACTTGTTTCAAATCTCTAGAATTATTCACCCCCCAAATTTAGATCTAGTTCTAAGTTTATGTATTTAAATAATATTTTGATTATAATAATCAAACAGTTCTGGAAGTCCACAAGAATGCTTTTCCTTTAAGCATTATGCTGTCATGGAATAATTTTTGAACTGGAAAGTTCCTCAGAGCTTTAGTAGAGGAGAAACTGAAGCCTCATGAGATCAAAGGACTTTGCAAGGTCAGAGGACTAATCCTCAGCAGGGCTGTGACAGCACCAGGTCCTGGTGTCCAGTTCAGGCCGCCTTCCAAGGCACGGCTGTTCAAAAGAGTGATCCAGGAAGGTGGATTATTCAGCCCCAAAGGATTGGACAGAGATGTCCTCTCTAAAACAGAGGTTGGGAGCTTTTTCAGGCTGCTGACTCATGGGATATATCAACTGTGGCCAGACACAATTGAAAAACAAGAAGTTTGGAGACAAGATGGAGCACCGTTCCCCACCCCACCCCCAGCAGCCCCACCAAGGCTGCATTACCATCAACTACACCTTTATCCTATTTGTATAAGAGCAGAAGATGACACATGATGTGCCGAAATGCCATTTTAGCATTTCTAAATTTCTCAGACAGTGTGCATTAGAAAATAGGTTACCCAGTAGTTCTCTTCTGCAAAGAAAGAAAGAAAGACCCACTCATTTGAGGGCTTCATCACTAGAGCAATTTAAGGTGATGTTTTTTAACCATGAGTAGATAGTGAAATGACTGAGTCTCAAGCTTTGAACTTGTGCTGCTTATAAATGACAACCATCTGAAATATTCTAACACAACATATGTTTCATTGGTTCTGGCTACCTAGCAAATGATACAGGAATGTCATCAGGTAATTTCTAGGAGTGCCCAGGGCTATCTTCCAACTGCTTACTAACACATCTAGTCAATTACCAAATGGTGTTGGCCATTTCTACGGTTTAATTTCCACTGTGCTTTCCCTGTCTCCTGGGCAGTTCCATCATCCCCTTTTCCTAACTCTTTCTTAGGACTTACTCTAGCCCTTCTTCCTGCTAGTAGTGCTACTATTTCTCTAAGACCCACACTCTTCCCATTTTGGCCAGAACCCCTGCATCTTCAGCTGCCCTGGATTCTCAAATTCTGCAGGTAAAGGATCTGTAATGTACTTCAAGGTGATTCAATGCAGACGGTGTAATGGCATGAACCTTTACTTCTTTCCAGGACTATTAGCTACCTTTTGAAATTACTTAAGCAGGAATACATCTCTGTGTCCACTGGTGGCAGGACTTCATCCGGAGTCTGTTGATCTCCCAGGAAGCTAAAAATAGAATTCAGGAAGTCTGTCCATCTGGATGGAGAAAAAAATTACATCTCTGTTTTCATTATCCTACAAACTGAAAAATTGCGTTTCCCTCCATTAAGAAAGTAGGCTGCAAACCATGGGTTAAGAAGGAGAGTACCAACAATTCTGCCACAGAAATCTTGGGTATTTTCATGGACATTGCAGCTGTTGCAGATGTCTCTAAATGTTGTTTATACTCATTATAATTTTAAATTTGTAATAGTTATCAGACTTGCCACTAAATCTTTTTATTCAAAGTGTTAATAAAAACATTTTTATAACACAAATGTAAAAATATTTTGAGAACATAATTGGTTTCCTTTACAATCCTATATATTTTATTTTATTTATTTAAAATCTCCCCCCCCAATCACCCTGAGAAGGGGTCCATGGGCTTCCTGGACTGCCAAAGCTGTCTGTGGCACAAAATACTCAAGAAACCCTGCTCTAGAGCATTAACACAAGGGATATTAGAAATTCTTTTTCTCCTATGTCATCAGAGCTCTTCAAGTTATGAGTCTGGCTCTTGCATGGCTGGGACACAAGAACAAGAAGACCCAGCAAATGACCCAATCGCCAGTTGGACCAAGACCTTGGACTCCACTTGGTTTTTTCTTTGCAAATAACTGTATGACCTGGCTCAACCAGAAGGTTGGCTGATCCTGTGGTCAGGACATTGCTGTGTTGGCTTTAGAGTAACTCTTCCTGGTGAGGTGTGTGCCTCCAGAATAACATGTTGAGGTCCTGACCCCTGGTACCTGTGAACGCAACCTTTTTGGAATTGGGTCTTTGCAGATATAATCCAGTTAAGAGGAGGTCCATTAAAAAACAAAATTGTAATGAGTAAATTTTAAAGATCTTCTTGGCTTTATTCAATGATTCAGGAATTGGGCAACATCCCATCTAGCAGAAATAAAGAGGCTCTGAGCAGTTGTACAAAATGAAAGACTTGGATGGGCAGAAAAGAGCAGGATAAAGAAGTTATACTAACAAAAGGTAGACTTGTTGTGGCAAGATCACCTTCCTTGAGGAGACAGTAGGGGTCTACCTGACTAGTGTTGATTACATGACTAGTGTGAACCAAATAATTCCAAATTGATCAGTTTGACAGTTCACTCCTGGGAAAGTCTGAAATTGTGATTAAGTTAAGTATTAAGACTCAGTTTGGTGAGGTGGGACTTAGCATAAGTGACTCCATTTTGGCCCTGTTGTCTTGTTTTTGAGAGTATACTGGAACTTAGTTCAGTTTGACTGATCTATACAAGAGGAGGTTAAAAGACACACAGGGAGAATGAGACACCCAGGGAGAATGTCATGTGATGACAGAGGCAGTAATTGGAATGAGGCCTCTGCAAGCCATTGGACACCAAGTAGTGAGGGAGAGGGAAGGAATGATCCTACTCAGTGTCCTAGAGGGAGCAGAGCCCTGCAGACACCCTGCTTTTAGACTTCTAGCTCCCAGAACTGTGAGAGAATAGATCCTATTGTTTTAAACTACCAGGATTGTAGTACTTTAGTAGTGTAACCCTAAGAAGCGAGTCCACAATGTCTCAGAGTGCCTGATAAAGAAATAGTGGGAACCTCCTGAGGTCACAAAGCTGGTCGTGTGACTTCCAGGGCCTTGTTGATCATAAGGCTTGTCCATGTGGCAGAATCTGGTCTGAGCCTAACACTGATTATCACATGCCATCTGGTTGTTAGATTGTGGGGAAGGAAATATATAGCAGCCACCCACTTCCAACTGGCAGAGCCTGGAGATACCCAAAATAGTAGCACAATTGTTGGACCTAGGGATTAGCTTCACTTAGTTGAAAACAGAATGGCCCTCTCCCATTTTGTGTTAACTCAACTAAAGCTGCCCCCATCTCACAAACACTTCCAATGAAACTATATCCCTACATTTTTACACATTACCCCTTCTTTCCCTGGGATCCAACACAATTCTAGAGAGGGCTGGGTGGAAACCAAACTTACTGGCAAAATCTATGCTGGTTCCATATAATTCTGTCACCCTCTTCCTTTGGATGAGCTCCTTCCATCTTAAGTCCCATTTCCTTCATGTTTGGCTCCAAATCTAGCAACATGGATGGATTGGAAGAGATTATGCTGAGTGAAATAAGTCAAGTAGAGAAAGTCAAGTATCACATGGTTTCACTTACTTGTGGAGCATAAGGGGTAATATAGAGGACAGTAGGAGAAGGAAAAGAAATGGGAAGTAGGGCAATTTGGGGAGGGAAACAAAACATAAGAGACTTTGGACTCAAACAAACAGGATCTTGGAGGGTAGGAGTGGGGAGGATGGGAGAGCCTGGTGGTGGATACTGAGGGCACGTATTGCATGGAGCACTGGGTGTGGGGCATAAACAATGAATCTTGGAACACTGAAAAAAAAAGAAGTTAATATTTATGTAAGGATCTCATACAACATACAACTTAATAGCAAAAAAAAAAAGCCTGAAAAATAGGCAGAGGTCTTGAATAGACATTTCCTAAAGAAGACATACAAAAGGCCAAAAATACATGAAAAGGTACTCAAAATCACTAATCATCAGGGAAATGCAAATCAGGATCCTTTTTCCATTGAGACCTCTGCCCTCTCCTCTTATCTAGAAATGTATCCTAAAATCTACTCCTGCTCCCAGTATGTATATATGGTATATATATATGTATACATATGTATATACACACACACACATCTTTTAAAATACATTCCTGCTCCCAAAAGGTATGTATCTGTGTGTGTGTGTCTGTGTGTGTATGGTTTTTTCCCTTAAATTTACTAGAGAATTCATAAGAGCCACCCAATCTTTCAATATTTCTCCCAAACCACAATGCAAAGTCAAATATTGACCTGCATAAGTTTACACTCAGGTAATCTAATCTTCAAATGTTAGAACAATAGCCTCCAACCTTCTCCTCCATTCCAGAGAGGAAAAGTATGCAGCTCCTTGTTCTCACACAACACCTTCTTCAAAATGTCTAGTCCTGCCCCCCAGATTAAGTTTTCAGTTAAAAAAGAAAAAAGCTATTGCTCAAAATGTCTGTGAATAAGCCCTTCATGTTCCTAAACTACTCAGCTTCCTCTGCTAATTTTAGCCAGTGAACTAACTCCCATTTGTTGATGGAGATATAATTTACATACCATAAAATCCATTTATTCGAAGTACACAATCAAATGGTTTATATTATACTCACAGAATTAGGCAACCATCACCACTGTCTAAGTTCAGAACATTTTCACCATGCCAAAAGGAAACCCTGTGCCCATCAGCAGTCATTTGTCACTATCCTCTCTCTCAGGAAACTGTTATTAGACTTTGAAAAGCCAACTCTATTAAATTCTCCTTATGCATAACACAAAGAAAGAGGGGCAGGTGGCTGTATAGATTCCCAAGAGAGCCTGGGAGTCAGGGGTTAAGGAAGTGTGGTAGCAGCAAGTATGAAGAACACCCAGCACTCTGACTTTGTAAACTCTAGCCACACATGCTTCATTAGCAGTAAGACTTCCATAGCCATGGAGAATGTAGGACAAGTTCAGGAATCTTTGTTTCTGATTCCTGGAGTGTTGCTATAGGCGGTTGCTAGCTTTCAGTGCAAACAGAAACAAGCTGAAATGTCCATTGAATGACTGGAAAGTGGATTCTCTTGGACACAGTCCATTTGGGCCCCATTTGTCCTCACAGCAACCGTTTGTTGGATCTGGCATTGTCCAATTGACATCATCTGTGCCCTTCTCCATGGCAAGGCTCTCATTACATCACCAGCTAACTAAAGTTCTACATGATGAGGATAATTTTAAAGATACCATTGGAGAATACAACTTAGCCTTAAAATATATAAGTAGGCATATCCGTTTTGCTAGGAGTTTTTTCACTGAATTGATAGTAATTCTAAGTATACTTTTAATTTTGAAAGTAGAGTATCATGCATCTTCAAATAATAATATAAAAGAACACTTGTTTATAGATAAGATTCCAAACAATTTTCAACAGTGCTTTTCTCTTTTGTTAGTACTTACTACTAGTATGTAAATAGTGAATATTTTTATGTTGGTTTTTAGAAATTCATTTCATTTCCTTTATACATTTTCATATCGTATCCTCATTTATAATCTCTCATAACAATTTATGCATTTATATTTATCAATATTTACCATATTAGAAGCTAAAATTACAAACTTCAAAAACTATTTAGCTCACTAAAAATACCAACAAACCCATATGTGTTAACATAAACAACATGTTTTAAAGAAAAAAAGTATATTTTCTAAAAAATGTAATGGGAAGGAGTGGCATTGTTTTACATTTTTGCCAATCTTTTTTTTTTACTTTAAATTTACTTTATTTTTTCAGTGACTATCTCAATAGGAAACAGCTAGATTCTCTTATGCACTTTAAAAAATAACAGCTTTATTAGGATATAATTCACATACTATACCATTCATCCATTTAAAATGTACAATTAAGTGGTTTTTAATATATTCACAGAGTTGTGCAAACATAACCACGATTAATTTCAGAACAGTGTTATTACTCCCCAAAGAAACCTTGTATCCATTATCAGTCACTCCTTATTTCCCCTATGCATACCTACCCCACCCCCGCCACCATGATCTTGCTCTAGGCAACCACCACTCTATTTTCTGTCTGTATGGATTTGCTTATTCTGGACATTTCATATAAACAGAATTAAACAATATGTGGCCCTTTGTGACTGTTTTTTTTTCACTTAGCATAGTGTTTTCAAAGTTCGTCGGCATAGTGTGTTTCGTAATTCATTTATTTTTACTGCTGAATGATATCCCATTTTACATGGATACCAGATTTTTGTTTATCCTTTTATCAATTGATAAACGTTTGGCCATATTTCCACTTTTGACTATGATGAATAATTTTAAGGTTTGTATCTGGTTCAAGATTTATTTAGAAGTGTGTACAAGTTTTTGTATAGACATAGATTTTCTTTTCTCTTGGGTGTATGCTTAAGAGTGAAATTGCTAGATCATATGGTAACTCTGTGTTTAACATTTTGAGGAACTGCCAGGTTGTTTTCCACACTTTATTTTATATACCACCAGCAGTAGGGGACGGGTTCCAATTTCTCCACACCCTGTCCAACACTTGTAATTATCTTTTTAAAAACGTTTTACTATCTTAGTGAGTGTGAAGGACTATCTCATGGTTTTGATTTGTATTTCTCTAATGATTAATGATGTTAAACAATTTTTCTGTGTGCTTATATATCTTCTTTGGAGGATATCTATTCAGATCCTTTGTCCAATTTTTAATTGGGTTACTTTGTTGTTGTTGAATTTTAAGGGTCTTTACCTTCTAGATACAAGCGTTTTCTCATATATGATCTGCAAATATGTTCTCTCATTCTGTGATTATCATTTTATTTTTCTGATTATATCCTTTTCAGGACAAAAATTTTTAATTTTGATGATGACTTATTTATATTTTTTGTTTTGTTTTGTTTTGTTTTTGCTTGTAGATTTGGTGTCACATCTAAGAGGCTGTTGTTTAATCCAGGGTCATGAGGTTTAAGCCTACATTTTCTTCTGAGGTTTTTGTACTGATGGCACTCGTATGCATTTAGGTTTTCGATCCCTTTTGAATTATTTATTTATTTATTTTTATTTTATTAGCACATAATATATATTTGCTTCAGGGGACAGGTCTGTGAATTGTCAGTCTTACACAATTCACAGTACTCACCATAGCACATACCCTCCCCAATTTCCATAACCCAGGCATCCCATTCCTCCCACACCCCTTCCTCTCCAGCAGCCCTGTTTGTTTCCTGACATTAAGACTCCCTTATGGTTTGTCTCCCTCCCTGGTCCATCTTGTTTCATTTCCCCCATCCCCGCCTCTCAAATTCCTCATATCAGAGAGATCATATGATAATTGTCTTTCTCTGATTGACTTATTTCGCTTAGCATAATACCCTCCAGTTCTATCCATGTCATTGCAAATGGCAAGGTTTTTGTTTTTTGATGGCTGCATAGTATTCCTGTGTGTGTGTGTGTGTGTGTGTCACACACAAACATATATATATATATATATATATATATATATATATATATATATATATATATACCACATCTTTACCCATTTATCTGTTGATGGACATCTAGATTGTTTCCATAGTTTGGCTATTGTGGACATTGCTGCTATAAACATTCAAGTGCACGTGCCCCCTCAGATGACTACATTTGTATCTTTAGGGTAAATACCCAGTAGTGCGATTGCTGAGTCATAGAGTAGTTCCATTTTCAACTTTTTGAGGAACCTCCATACTATTTTCCAGAATGGCTGCACCAGCTTGCATTCCCACCAACAATGTAGGAGGGTTCCTCTTTCTCCGCTTCCTCGCCAACATCCTTGTAAATGGGATTATTTCCTAACTGGTTAATTTTAGCCATTCTCACTAGTGTGAGGTGCTATCGCACTGTGGTTTTGATTTCTATTTCCCTGATGCCGAGGGATGTTGAGCACTTTTTCATGTGTCTATTGGTCATTTGGACGTTTTCTTTGGAGAAATGTTTGGCAATGTTTCTAGGAAGAGGTTGCTGTGGCTGAGGTCAAAGAGATTGCCGCCTGTGTTCTCCTCACGGATTTTGGTGGATTCCTGTCTCACATTGAGATCTTTCATCCATTTTGAGTCTATTTTTGTGTGTGGTGTAAGGAAATGTTCCATTTTCATTCTTCTGCTTGTGGCTGTCCAATTTCCCCAACACCATTTGTTGAAGAGACTGTCTTTTTTCCATTGGACATTCTTTCCTGCTTTGTCAAAAATGAGTTAACCATAGAGTTGAAGGTCCATTTCTGGGCTCTCTATTCTGTTCCATTGATCTCTGTGTCTGTTTCTGTGCCAGTACCATACTGTCTTAATGATTATGGCTTTGTAATAGAGCTTGAAGTCTGGCATGGGATGCCACCTACTTTGGTTTTCTTTTTCAACATTCGTCTGGCTATTCAGGGGTCTTTTCTGGTTCCATATAAATTTTAGGATAATTTGTTCCATTTCTCTGAAAAAAATTGATGGAATTTTGATAGGGATTGCATTAAATGTATAGATGGCTTTAGGTAGCATAGACATTTTCACAATATATGCTCTTTTCAATTCATGAGCATGGAACATTTTTCCATTTCTTTGTGTCTTCCTTAAGTTCTTTCATGAGTACTTTATAGTTTCTTAGTACAGATTCTTTGCCTCTTTGGTTACGTTTATTCCTAGGTATCTTATGGTTTGGGGTGCAATTGTAAATGGGATCAACTCCTTAATTTCTCTTTCTTCTGTCCTGCTGCTGGTATATAGATATGCAACTGATTTCTGTGCATTGATTTTATATCCTGACACTTTAATGAATTCCTGTATGAGTTCTAGCAGTTTTGGAGTGGAGTCCTTTGGGTTTTTCACATAAAGTATCATATCACCTGCAAAGAGTGAGAGTTTGACTTCTTCTTTTCTGATTCAGATGCCTTTTATTTCTTTATGTTGTCTGATTGCTAAGGCGAGGACTTCTAGTACTATGTTGGATAACAGTGGTGACAGTGGACAGCCCTGCCATGTTCCTGGTCTGAGGGGAAAAGCTCTCAGTTTTCCCCATTGAGAATGATATTCTCTGGGGGGGGTTTTCATAGATGGGTTTGAGAATATTGAGGTATGTACCCTCTTTCTCTACACTGTGAAGAGTTTTGATGGGGAAAGGATGCTGTTCTTTGTCAAATACATTTTTAGCATCTATTGAGAGTATCATATGGTTCTTGTTCTTTCTTTTATTAATGTATCACTTTGATTTGTGGATGTTGAACCAATCTTGCAGCCCAGGAATAAATAAATACAACATCTAAGGGCTTAAGTCCCTGTCCAAAGGGTGAGATAAAGTAAAAGCAGCAGTGCACCCTCTTGTCCATGATGTGCCATCTGTTCAAACCACTCTTGTCATGTAGGTACCATTCAAACTGCTCGTGGATGTAGGAGATTATGGTTTTAAAACAATCCCTGCAGTTGATGGTGTCCCTGTAGCCAGCCATGCCCACCATTGTCAGGCGCAGCTTGACCCCTTGCTCCTCAATCTCTATAGTCAAAGCCTTAATCTGGACAGTTATTTCAATTTTCTCTGTGGCTCCAGGGATGGTTCTTTCTGCGTAGAGGTCAGTCAGGAATAGGGTGTTTATGAGAGTTGATTTTCTGAGACCTGATTCACTGACCACCATTATGTGAACTCAAAACCCCTTTTCAATGATTTTGGTGAACTTGATTGGGAAGATTTACAAATCATAGCTAGGAGTTTCTGAATTTATAAACTGATTTGGTTCTGGCTTAGACATCTTCAGTGAAGTTTTCTTGATCACCGATAAGCTGAAGAACAGGGACCTAGAGACCCCACCCTGTCCTGCCCAGTCATTTTGAATTAATTTTTGTATATAGTGTGAGGAAGGAATTCAACTTCATTCTTTTGAATGATGATATTCAGTTGTTTGAACAGCATTTGCTGGAAATAATTTTCTTTCCCCACTGGGTGGTCTTAGCACATTTATTAAGAATCAATTGACAATGAATGTGAGCACTTATTTCTAGACTCTCAATTCTATTTTATTGCTCTGTGTCTAGCCTTATGCCAGTATCATACTGGGTTGATCATTGTAGATTTGTATCAGCTTTTGAAATCAGAACATGGGATTCCTTCAACTTTGTTCTTTTTTAACATTGGCTATTCCCAACCCCTTTCCATAGGAATTTTTAGGATCAGCTTATTAATATCTGCGAAAAACAGCTGCAATTTTGATAGGGATTGCATTGAATCTACAGCTCAGTCTGTGGACTATTACCATCTTAATTTTACATCTCCTAATCCTTGAATAAGGTATGTGTTTGTATTTAATTAGGGCTCTTTAATTTCTTTCAATGTTGTTATGTGATATTCATAGTATAAGCTTTACACTTTTCTTAATTTTATTCCTAAATACAAAAGTGAAAATGATTTTTGTGTACTGATCTTGAGTCCTGCACTATGGCTGAACTTGTTTTTTGTTTTGTTTTGTTTTGTTTTTGTTTTTGTTTTTTTAGTTCTAATTGTTTTTTAAAAGATCATGTCATCTAAAAATGGGGTTTTACTTCTTCCTTGCCAACCTGAATGTCTTTTATTTCACTTTCCTGCCTAATTGACCTGGTTAGAATTACCAGTACAATGTTGGTATAAGTGCCAAAGTAGATATTTTTATCTTTTTCCTGATGCTAGGGGGAAAAGCAGCCAGTCCTTTACTATTAAGTTTGATGTTAGCTGTGGGTTTTTCATAGATACCCTTTATCAGGTTGAGAAAATTCCCTTCTATTCCTAGTTTGTTGTGTTTTTATCATGAAAGGGTATTACTGGATTTTGTCAAATGCTTTTCTACATCTATTGAGATATTCATGTGGGGTTTGTCTTTTATTCTATTAACTAGATAAGTTACATTGGACTAATATTATATTCTTTAGATAAATCCCACTTGATTATGGTCTATACTTTTTATATATTGCCAGACTCAGGTTACTACTATTTTATTGAAGATTTTTATATTTATATTCAAAATGGATATTGGTTTATAATTTTCTTTGAGATGTCCTTTTTTTAGTTTAGGTATCAGGGTGATAATGACCTCAATAAGTTGTGAAGTATTTCCTTCTCATTAATTTTTTGGAAGAATTCATAAAGACTTGGTATTAGTTCTTCCATAAATGTTAGAATTCACCAGTGAAGCAGTCTGGGTCTGGACTTTCCTCTGTCAGTAGTTTTTTCTTACTAATTTAATATTTCTAATTGTTATAGGTCTAGTCAGATCTTCTAGTTCTTCTCAAGTCAGTTTCAATAGATTGTGGACTTCTTGGAATTTTGCCATTTCACCTAATTTATCTAATTTGTTGGCCTCTTGCTATTTATAGTTGTATGCTGGTCTCAGCCTACTGACCTTCAGTGTTGTGACCGGACCAGCCCTTGTGGTCCTTATTATGAAGAAGCCCTTCAGCAATAACCCGTCAGGAAACTTTAGGAAAATAAAGGTTTATTCCTTACAAGATCTGGAAATTACACAGCACACAGGGGAAGAGAGGCACATACTAAAGTAGGGAGTAGGAAGAAAGAGAGAGTGACCACATGGGCCTGGGGTTCTGCTTTTATTGAGGTCAACAGTGGGGGTCTAGGGTTTCACAGGCTTACTCTTTCTTGGAATTTAAAACATAAGAGTGGGAATTTAAAGTGTGATAAGAATAAAAACAAGAGACCCAAATGGTCAGGATTTCTAAAACAAAGGAGCCTCAGTGGGGTCCTGGCTCTCTATCTGTTTGTGTGTTTGGCAATGTGTTTATTCAAGACCGCCATCTTTGAAGTGGATGCCTTTGCAATCAAAGCTTAAGTCAGCACTTGCATTACAAACAAGAAACAACAACAACAACAACAACAACAACAACTGTCAGGATTTACACTACATTTATAATCCTCCTTATTTCTGTAATATTGGTAGTAATAATATCTTTTTTCATTCTTCATTTTAGTCTTCTCTCTTTCTTTGGTTAATCTCCTAAAGGTTCGTCAATTTCATTGACCATTTCAAAGAACCAAGTTTAATTTCATTGATTATTTTTCTGTAATCTATGTCATTATGTCATTAAATTTTAAGTTTGATTTCATTGATTATTTTTCTATTCTTTATGTCATTAATTTTATTTATGTCATTATCTATAATTTTCTTTCTTCAATTTGTTTCAGTGATTACTTTGTTCTTTTGTGTCTCCTAATGTAGTATGATATAAAGTTAGGTTATTGATTTGAGATATTTCTTCTTTTTTTTTCATTTTTTATTTTTTTATTATTTTTATTGTTATTTAAATATTTTTTCCAGTGTTTCAAGATTCATTCCCCATGTGCTCCATGCAATAGGTGCCCCCAGTACCCACCACCAGTCTCTCCCATCCCTCCACCCCCATCCTTCCAAGTCCCTCAGTTTTTTCTGTGTCCAAAGTCTCTGATGTTTCATTTTTCTCCCTGGATTACCCTACTTCCCATTTACTTTCCTTCTCCCACTGTCCTCCAGGTTACCCCTCATGCACCGCAAGTAAGTGAAACCATGTGATACTTGACTTTCTCTTCTTGGCTTATTTCACTCAGCATAATCTCTTCCAGTCCAGTCCATGTTGCTACAAAAGTTGGATATTCATCCTTTCTGATGGAGGCATAGT
>PITA01019726.1:0-36762 GCA_004023965.1 Spilogale gracilis
GTGTATCTAGCATGGTTTCCCAGCTCTCTATTTAGTATCAATTTTTGTATCTTTCTCCTACCCTTTCCACCCAGTTTCTCTATGTGGCTGCCAGGATATATTAAGTCTATGAAATAGATATTTGGTTTTATTAAAATTTACATGGAAAGCTGTGAGTAATTTTTTTGGCCTAAGGAAAGAGCAATGACGAACGCCAGGGCTGCCTCTCTCCACGGATGGGATTTAGTAAACAGGAAACGCAACAAAGCACTCGATTAAGAGGGGTTGAGGGTGAGAGAGAAGAAGACAAGCTTGTCGAGCACCTAAAATGTGCAGGTTGTATTTTGGGGCTGGGCCTATTAACTCATTTCAGAGTGTCAATATCTCTTTGGCTTAAGTTTTATTTTTGTACTCACTTTATAGATGAGGAAAATGGGAGACCCAGAAGAGTTTCATGACTTGCTCAAAGCCACATACTGAGTGAGCAGCAGCAAACTGGGACTGACCCTTTAGTCTGTCTGTCTCCAAAGACCTTTCTACTTGGCCAGAAAGGTTAAAGAATGGGCTGCTAGGCCGGGCCATGACAGCTAGGGGGAGTCCCAACAGCCCGTTTCGCACTATCCCGGGAGCTCGGGGCTGGGACCAAACCACACTCTTCCGCTGAGCTTCTGTTGTTATGCATCAGGTCATTTGCATACATTATCTTAGTGCCTTACATCAGTCCTACACTGCAGGACTTATTCTACAATTGCAGATGAAGAGCCTGAGCTGCAGAAACCTGAGCATTTTCCTAAATGCTATTAATATACACTACCAGGACTGTAGATAGCCTATACACCTTTGTGTATGTGAGCTAAAAACCACAAACAAAAAACAACTCTGACCCTCTCCGCCTCCCCCAGGGTGGACACAGCCCAGTGTAAAGGACTTGGCTGGCAGAGTGCAGGCGGGTTCAGCCCCAGGACCCCCCCCTTCCCCCCGCCATGGCCTTGTGCAACCGTAGCCTGCAGATTGGAACACAGAGACCTGAGAAGGTTGGTTGGACTCCAACAACTGGTTCTATTTTTCTTATATTCCATTGTTTTAGACCAGTGCCTCACAGACCTTCCTGGTTCCAGACCATTTGGCTGAGACAAAAGACTCCCAAGACCCACTCATTCGACCTCCTAGTGAAGCAGCAACCAGGTAAGAACAAGAAATTGTTATTTATGTGTAGATGTCTATGTTTTATTTAGCTTGACTCATTCATATTGAACCACAATGCATACGACATATAAAATCTATTCATTAAGCGGGGGGGAAAGTGGGGCACCTGGGTGGCTCAGTCAGTTGAGCTTCTGACTCTAGATTTTTGGCTCAGGTCATGATCTCAGGGTACTGACAGCATCCCTGTGTCTGGGGCTCTGTGTTCAATGGGGAATCTACTTCTTTCCCTCTTTCTTTCCCTCTGTACCCCCACTGGCATGAGAATTCTCTCTCTCTCAAAATAAACAAAACCTTGAAAACAAAGAAATTAGTCAAATTAGTGATGCCAAATGTTGTCATAGCTGGAACTCTTAGGAGAAAACAAAGAGTTTTCTGCAAACTCCAGTATGGTTCTAATTTTAAGATTCTAGATTACTTGCAAGTGGGTCTGAGTGGTACATAAAAATAGAAATTGGTGAAAGGAGTTGAATTTTTGGTTTAATTCACAGCCACAGGAGATCTTACTTGGAGAATCACATCTTTAAACAGAAGTCCGATTATGTTAGGTGTCTCCAAGTTTCCAGAAGAAATCCTAGTTTGGGAATATCCTGGAGCATTTATTACTAACTGTATACCTGAACAACTCCCCATTCTTCTTATTTGAACTGTCCACACGGCCACAGTTTATCTCTCTCACACACTGTAGACACCAGTCCAAAATGACCACAGCCCGCTCCCATATTTCACAAGAGATAATCTGAAGTGAGAACTGGAAGGGGCTAGGAGGACCAGAATCAAAGTATCCAAGAAGGAATGATAAAACAGTTGTTATAATTGTGCCAGAAATATGATAAGCTAGACGGAGTGGAGATGAATGACTTTATTGAAGTTCTAGAAGGAAAAAATAGATTCCACGTGTCCTAAATCCAGATATTGTCCTCAAAAGACCATGTTTATTAGCTGAATGAAACAAAGAACAAAATAATACCCTTTAGGGAGAAATAGAGAAGCCGAAACCAGTAACTGACTACTCGACATTTATGACTTTTCCCAACTGAGCTGTCATTGGCTCAAACTTTAAGTTAAGACAGTTGCTTCCTTTTTTTTGCTTTTTACCTGACCTCATGTCAGCATTCTTAGCTGATTTCTTCAGGTCAGTACCCATCCTTCAGGCCATACCATAATGAAAAGGGCAGGAAAATGACAAACTGTGCTTCATCCAAAAAAGTGACAATTTCATTTGATTTAGTGATATATATTTGAGGGGTGAGAGCAGGGGTTGAGGAGCGGAGGGAGAAGCAGACTCTCCAGGATGAGCAGGCAGCCCAGTGCAGGGTTTGATCCCAGGACGCCAAGACCATGACCTGAGCTGAAGGCAGACACTTAACCAGCTGAGCTGCCCAGGTGCCCTTCATTTGCTTTTTAAAGAGGGGATCACGTATTACTTTTCTTTGGTCCTCGCTGTGACCTGTGACGGGGAAGAAAGCCCAGTGTGCGGCACCTGAGTGGGTGACTCAGATGTCCTGTGACACTAAATTCAGTCCTCAACAATTCCCTTCTTGGACTGAGTGCCAGCAATTTCACTCTCAGGAATAAATGTCCCCTTTCCTGGTTCTCTTTTTGCTGCTGCTGGTTTTCCTCGGGCTGCATTTTCCACCTCCATCTCTATCCCTGCTGTGTTCTCAACAATACCTCAACTTGATGGGAGTTGGCACTTATTTCTTTGAGTCACTGGTGTGTTATGAATCAAGCTTGTGAAAACCGCTTCCTCGGAAATTGTTCACACGGTCTCATTCCACAGGCAGAATTTTGTAGCCTCTTGCTATCCTCATCTATATTAAAGCAACCCAAGGTTCCATGTGGGCTTTTATTAAAGAGTCTGGAATAGGTTCCCAGCAATGAGGGCTAAAATTTGGTATTTCCATCAGGCAGAAGAAATGAGAAAGTATTTCTTCTTTTATCTTGACCCTACTATGGAACCCCTAACTCACCGAAGGTACAAAAGAAGTAAAGTCTAATTCATTTCGATTAATGTAAGCAGCTAGGAGTTTTACTGTTCTGGCTAAAGAAATCCTCCCATTAAAGAGTAAACAAGCCCAGTAAGGAAATTATTCATCTTGCCAAGTTCACAGACCATAATTCTGTTGGCAAGTGTTATGTGACACGGAATAATAGAATTTCAACAGTGGAAGAGATGCGAAAAGTCATATAGTCGAACCATCCAATGGATGCTCAGATGTCCTTTATGCACCAGTGGCTCCAAATCCTGGCCGCACATCAGAATAATTGAGGGCATTCGTTCAAAACAAAACTCATTTGGCCTCACCTCAGTGAGATTCTGAGGCAACAGGCCTGGGTGGACCTGTTTATTCTGAATAACACCCAGGCGATCCTCAAGCAGCCACTCCACGGAACAGGGCCACTGCCAGAACCCCCACACCGCCTCGCCGTGTCTGGAGTCTGCAGAGTGTCAGGTCAGCCTCTGCTTGGGCCTCCCCCGCGCCTGGCCCTCTCTGCCTCCCACAGTAGCCGAGCTGGGGCAGCTCTGCTGAAAAACTCTTCCTTTGTCTCAGTGGAAATCCTTCTCCTCACAGCTCCTTCCTACTCCTTCCTCCTACCCCTTGGAGCTCTCTGACCTCTGGGCCTCCAGATATCTGAAAATGCTGTTCATGGTCGGTCCCAAGCTCTCTGCTCCAAACTAAACACCTCTCATTCCTGTAACAGGTGCCGTCTGGCTTGATTCTGACCTTCTCCCCAGTAGGTTTCCTCGGGGCTCTTGGGGGGCCCTATCATTGGGCATTAGAATTCAGCAGACAGAAATTCTGAAATGAGCTCTTCCTCTGACTAGCTGAGTGCTGTGGGCACTTCGTGGTTTTTAACCTTTGTGAACATGTACTTGGTCATCCGTGAAGGGAGCATGCAGCTCCTTGCTCAGGTAGTTGTGCAGTCCAGCCTGCAGCCTGCCACCCAGCTGGCCTCGAAGGCAGCCCCCCTTCTCCCTCCTGGTGTATCTGTCGTTCTCCTGGAATGCAGTGTTGAAGGTAGCACCATTAAATAGATGTGGAATGAGAGCCATTTACAGAATTTTAAACTTTGTGGTCACCACATTGAAAGAGTAAACAAATTGGAAATACTCCTTTTAATATATCCTAGCTAATCCACTTTACCTAGAATAGGTCAACATATGGTCTATAATGATATATTTTACAACTTTTTTCCACCCTAAATCTTCAAAATCTGGTGTGTATTTTACTCTTCTGCACATCTTAGTTCAGGTGAGCTTTATTTCAAGTGCTCAAGGGCCACATGTATATCGGATGGTATAGGTTTAGGGGCATATCTGTTTTGACGCTAGGCCTGTGACCCTCCCACTAGCAAGAGTCTCACTCCTTCTGGTCCTACCCTTGAAAAGTTTTCCTGTCTCAAGATTAATCTCTGGTCCAAAACCTGTCCCTCTCACTCGTCTGTTTTTAAATCCTGAGCTATTAATTCAGTTCTTCAGGAGTCACTAGTTGAACACCGATATAGGCTAAAAACTAGGGCCATCCGGTTCTTGCCCTCAGAGCATGTGAATCTAGCTAAGAAATATATCCATTGAACTATAAAATCCAAGCAGAATTATTAGGTACATAAAAATATAAATACATTGAGACATTTTATTGTCTTAACCACCGACAAAGTAATCCCTCCTAGAGGGTGTTGCCGAGCTCCTGTGTAGACTCCTCCCCTGCTTCAAACCCCTCTTCCCGGATCTTTGGTGTACCACACCCACAGAGGTTACGTGTAATTAAATTGTACTTTGGTAGTGGGATTGGGATTCAGAGAATTGGCTAAGCCAATGAAGTGCTAACGTACACTGTGAGGAAGGACGCCAGAGGAAGAGGGGATGGTAAGAACTGCCCACATCCCCAGCACTCCCCAAGACATCTTTAGAACAGAAATCTCACAGAAGCCTCTGGAATTTCAGGGGAGCATGGGACAGGGACTGAGTGATCATGCTAGGCCAGTTGTTCTCAAACTTTGCTGTGCATTCAATCACTAGGGAAATTTATAGAAATCCCCAATGCCAACACGGCTTCTCAGATGACTTCATCTAAATCCCTAGGGGTGGGACCAGGCATCAGTATGTTCTAAAACTCCCCCAAGAGATTCGAGGGCAGCTAAGGTTGGGGACTAATGATCTTAAGAAGTGCTTCTCAAACTTTCACATTGAATACAAGTCATCTGGGAATCTCCCTTTGAATGCAGATTTCTGATGCAGCAGGTTTAGAGGGATGGACAGAGCTGAGACAGCATTTCTTTCTTTCTTTTTTTTTTTTTTTAAGATTTTATTTATTTATTTAACAGAGAGAAACACAGGTAGAGAGGGAACACAAGCAGGGGGAGTGAGGATGGGAGAAGCAGGCTCCCACCAAGCAAGGAGCCTGATGCGGGGCTCGATCTGGGCACTCTGGGATCATGACCTGAGCCGAAGACAGGCACTTAAGGATGGAGCCACCCAGGTGCCCCTGAGAGTCAGGTGGGGCGGGGTTCCGGTCTAGAAAGTTGCAAGGTGTCGATTTCAAGGGGCTGGGAGCCCCTGCTTGATGCTCAGTTCTTTGAAGCTCTCAAAGAGAGCTTTGGAGGGTGGAAAGTCAAGAACGGGAGGGTCTCAGGGAGAAGAAACAGGAAAGCAGGAACATGAGGGACAGGTGGGATTTTAAAAGATGAGAAAGGAAGAAAGTGCATTTCAGCAGGAAAACAACCATGCCTTGTCCCCACGGAGTCCAAACACAAGACACATGTTTGGGACAAGCCGCTCCCTGTGGAGGGTGGAAGCTGCCAGGGCCACTGGGAGAAAGCACGGGGCCAGCATGGCAGGGGTGGAACTCTGGCTTCAGGTGCCCTGGAAAGCCTAGCAGGTTTTTTCCTTGAAGCACAGCTTTCTGAAAATATCTAAGGACTTCTCCCTTCACAAACAAGGGACATCTGGGTGTGACAACAGATTGAATAAGTAGAACCAGACAGGTTTTGAAAAATACCGAAGTTCTGACTTTGAGCTGCTGCTCCTGGAGTTGGGTGAAGGAGAAACTGACAAACCCAAAGGAGCAAACATACTGACCCTTACTGTTCTTGGAAAGGAAAAAATGTAAGTTATCCTCTTATCTACCCTGGTTCCCTGTCACTCTATATCAGATCCAAAATCCTTAGCTAATGTGTCCAAGCAATTTGGCAATCCCCAAGTTAAAGGCAAGGATCTTGGGTGCCTGGGTGGCTCAGTGGGTTAAAGCCTCTGCCTTCGGCTCAGGTCATGATCTCAGGGTCCTGGGATCGAGGCCCGCATTGGGCTCTCTGCTCAGCAGGGAGCCTGCTTCCTCCTCTCTCTCTGCCTGCTTCTCTGCCTACTTGTGATCTCTCTCTGTCAAATAAATAAATAAATAAATCTTAAAAAAAAAAAAATAAAGACAAGGATCTTGTCATTTTCCCCTACATCCCCTGAATATCAATTCTCCTGCCTTCCAGTCTTGGAGCGTTTTAGGATTAGGGCAAGCCATCTTGTTCTGACACTGTCTGCCACCAGCCCTCCGTGCTGGCTGCCTGTTGTCATTCAAACAGACCCTGAGCACACAGACCACATCTCAGTGCCTCCTCACGCCCACTCCCCCACCCAGCCGGAAATTGTACTTATAAACCGACTCTGGCTAACTGGGACACACATAGCTTACCCTCCACTCTCTGCCCGACTTATTCATACTTGATTCATGTACAACATAAACGCTTCTTTTTTTCTAAGATTCATTCACTTATTTTAGAGAGTGTGAGTGGGGGAGGGGCAGAGGGAGAAGGAGCAAGAGAGAATCCCAAGCAGACTCCCCACTGAGGGCTTGATCGTATGACCTGGAGATTATGACCTGAGCTGAAACGAAAACTCACTCAACTGACTAAGCCACCCAGGCGTTCCTACAACATAAACTTTTAACCTTTGACTTCATGGTCTCTTTGATTGATAGTCATCGGAATCCAACTCCCATGTTTGGGGAATTCCCCACTGTATGCTTCTGGAAGTTTGTAGAGCCTACCTCCCATCACAGCCAAAAAGGTCAGATTCTAGCTGTGTTCCTGCCCCAACTGTGCATCTGTTGACATGTGGCTCAGCTTAGCAAATCAGATGCTCTTACCCAAGTTTTCAAATCTCAAAGGAAGAGACATACAGAAGAAAACACTCTTTCAAAAAGTTCCTTTTCGGGTGCCAGGGTGGCTCAGTGGGTTAAAGCCTCTGCCTTCAACTCAGGTCATGATCTCAGAGTCCTGGGATCGAGGCCCGCTTCGGGCTCTCTGCTTAGCAGGGAGCCTGCTTCCTCCTCTCTCTGCCTGCCTCTCTGCCTACTTGTGATCTCTCGCTCTGTGTCAAATAAATAAATAAAATCTTTAAAACAAAACAAAACAAAAAGTGTCTTTTCTGCCTATAAGCTGATCGGAGCTTGTTTCCCCTGAAAGGTCAGGATGTGCCAGATTGTTCCAGGAAGACAGGTAGGGGCACAGTCCCCAAGTCTGTGTGGTTGTGGAGTCCACACCCCTCTATGCTTTCTCTTAGAGCCCACACCAGTGTTACTAACCACCCTGGTTTTCCTGGAACTGAGGGGTTTCCTGGGATGTGGGACTTCCAGAGCTAAAACTGGGACAAGCCAAGCTGAATGGTTGGTCAGCCCGGTCTGAGCACCGGTCTGAGCACCGTAGCTCAGGTTTGAAAGAGTCTGGTGCTGCTGTTTGTTGTGAGAACTGAGGCTTCATCAGTACGGCCTGCTGGTAGGAAGGATCCCAGGACTGCGCTCCCCAGAGAGAGCCTTCTCAAATCAAAGGCTCTCTGCAGGAAATGCTCAACGGTCTTTCGGAGTGACTCAAAGTATTAGATGGGAGCAGATGTGGATCCGCCGGGAAGCTACCAGAGCTCGAGCTTCAGAGGCTCTCATTTGCCCTGGGAGGCCCTGGGAGGCCCTGGGAGGGGCCCATGAATACTCACAGGATCACAGGTTTTGTTGTGTTTCTTTTTTAATATAAAAGTCAGATTTATTTTTACTGCTAGAGGTTAAGATGCCTATCTCTTTCCTCCTGTCCTGTGTGGGGGGGTTGGGAGGTGTTCAAGTATCCCCAGGTGTTTTTGGAAATTCTGCTAAGGGGATGTTAAGCTTGAGGCAGATCTAATTTGGGTTTCGTGGGCTGTGTTTATGCAGTCACTGTCACTCTTTGTGTGGCTGAGCTGTTGCTGGCTGAGCCGCTGTGGAAAACAGACACACACAAGACCTGGAGAGCTTTATCTGATGCCACACATGAGGTACTTACTATTCGTCCACACAGGGAATAAGTGTTGAATTATCCATATGTTCAAAGCCTAGAAGTGGGTGTGGGGAGGAAGTTAATAGAATATCCTGGGAACTGCCTTGAGAGACACGTGTGGGTCTCATGAAAGAGGAGGGGGCTGAGCAATCAGTGATCTCTGTCTAGATCAGAGAGATCTAGAGAGGGGCTTGGGGAGCAGGTGTATTCCTGTCTTGGACGTTTTATTTTGGACTTGAATTGGTTGAACTTGAAACTGCCTGTTGGTTGGGAGAAAGAAGAGTAAGTTCGGGAGCTTGAGAGTATAAAAGGCAGGAGTTAAGTGTAGGATGAAAGTTTGAGGACTCTACATCACAAGATGCTAGATCTGTGATGTCAGAAACTGTACTGGGAGAGAAGGCATGCTCCAGTGAGGAGGTCCTACCTCTAGCGCCATGCCCGGTTTTCCCTCCGCACAGCCCATAAAAACAGGCCTTTTCGCGGTTTTGGTCTTTGCCACCTGGGAGCTCTTCAAGGGCAAGGTCTTATTGACGTTTGTATCAGCTGCCCCTGTCTGAGTGCCTGGACCACCCCCTACCCCCTAAAGTAGACTCTCAAGAAATGTTTGCTGAATTTAATTAAAATACCATGCAAGATCTATGACCACAATACCACCCAGTGCCCTGCTAGTTAACAAAGGTTAATGTCACTAAGGTGCTCTTAGAATAAAAGGCTTACGTGGAAAACCAGCGAAGGGGGTTCTGGGACCACAGATCCTTTCCTCTCCACTCCCAATGCCAGGGAATGTGGACAGACAACTGGGGTGGCCAAGGTGGGGGTCACAGTAGAAGCAAGGGTAGCAGGACTTGCTTACCTTGGGTAGAAGCCAAAAGAAGAGACAAAGGTATTGAAGGAAGGACCAGCAAAAGAGGAAAAAGAAAATGACGGCACTGAAATTAAGTGCATGTATACTAATGCATTTGTACATTTAAGTAAAATTGTACATAAAGATGTGAACACCAATTTAAAAAGCTCTTAGGAGGCACCTAGGTGGCTCCGTCGGTTAAGCGGTTGCTTTCGGGTCAGGTCATGATCTCAGGGTCCTGGAATGGAGCCCCACATCAAGGAAGGCCCCCTGCTCAGCGGGGAGTCTGCTTCTCCCTCTCCCTCTGCCCATTTGTACTCTCTCATCACTATCTCCCTCAAGTAAATAAAATCTTTTAAACATATATATATATATATATATTTATATATAAATAAAAATCTCTTAGAGCAGTGATCCTTAGATGGGTAGGTCATGAGAGCTGGTAATAAGAGCCCCTCCAGGGTGCACTGCCCAGCTTTAATCAATGTACCAAAACAATGTGGGGGGGGGGAACATAGGAAAAAAAATGTGAGCTACAGCTGAGGACTGCTACTGTTACGCTAGGTTCTTCCAAGTGGAACGTTGAGCAGTGAGGGTCAGAGGATGGTCTAGAGCCGGACATAGCTTACTTTGAGCAAAAAGAGGTGTAACATGATAATGTCAACCCGGAAACAAGAATGGAGTTTATGCTGAGGACCCTTGGCCCGGTGGGTGTGTCAGAAGGCACCACGAGGAAACAGAGACATTCTGAAGGGCCACGGAGGGCCTGGGGGGATAATTATGGATGTCATGAGATGGGATGCCGCTGCCAACAGCTGAGGACCCCCACTTGTTTCAGAAGTTGACTTTATCACTTTCTTGGCTTCCCTGGAATATTCTTACTGTTTCTCCATTTTTTCCCCTTTTAACTCTTACTTTTGAGCTAATTTCAGATTTTCACAACACTTTCAAGAATAGTCCTGGATTCACCAGTTGTTAGTGTTTTTGCTACGTTTGCGTTAGCACGCTAGGTACATGCATTTTTTTTTTTTTTTTTGGCATCATTTGAGAGTAAGTTGCAGACATCTTATCTCCTTTACTCCTATACATTTCCACATGTTCTTTCATGGGGAGCCTCAGTGGCTCATTGGTTAAGTGTCTGACTCTTGACTTCAGCTCAGACCATGATCTCAGGGTCACGAGATCGAGCCCTGTGTTAGGGTTCCATGCTGGATGGAAGCCTGCTTAAGATTCTCTCTCTCTGGGGGCGCCTGAGTGGCTCAGTTGGTTAAGCGACTGCTTTCAGCTCAGGTCATGATCCTGGAGACCCGGGATTGAGCCCCACATCGGGCTCCTTGCTCAGCGGGAAGCCTGCTTCTCCCTCTCTCAGTCCCTCTGCTTGTGTTCCCTCTCTGGCTGTGTTTCACTCTGTCAAATAAATAAATAAAATCTTTTAAAAAAATAAAATAAATAAAATTAAAAAAAAGATTCTCTCTCTCTCTAACCCCTCCTCAAAAAAGACAAAAACAAGAACGAAATCATTCTTTTACATAATTATGTTACAGTGGTCAAAATTAGGAAATTTATTTTGGGTATAAATCATCACCAAATATATTCAAATTTTGTCAATCATTCTAATATATCCTATATACTTTTTAATTTTTTTTAAATATTTTATTTATTTGACAGAGAGAAACACAGCCAGAGAGGGAACACAAGCAGGGGGAATGAGAGAGGGAGAAGCAAGCCTCCCGCAGAGCAGGAAGCCTGATGCGGGGCTTGATCCCAGGTCCCCAGGATCATGACCTGAGCCAAAGGCAGTTGCTTAACCAACTGAGCCACCCAGGCGCCCCACTTTTTAAATTTTTATTTATTTATTTGCCAGAGAGAACACAAGCAGCGGAGGCAGCAGGCAGAGGGAGAAACAGGCAGAACGAAAGGCAGGCAGAGGGAAAGGGAAAAGCAGGCTCCTCAATGAGCAAGGAGCCCAATGCCGGACTGGATCGCAGGATCACGACCTGAACCAAAGACAGATGCTTAACTGACTCAGCCACCCAGGCATCCCCCAGTATATCCTATGTACTTTAATAGCACTGTCCAGTGGAACTTTCTGCCATGATGGAAAAGGCTACTGAGCACTTAAAATGAGCTCAGCATGACTAAGGAAGTCAATTTTTAATTATATTTAATTTAAATTTATTTTAATTTAAATAGCCGCATGTCCCAGAGGCTCATTCCTATCATGCACGTTCCATCTTCCTGGGTTTTAAATGGATAATTTTGAAAGTCGAGCACTATCAGGAGAGTTCCCCTTTCTCAGAGGTCACAGGCCGGGGGTCCCCCAGCTCACCACGACTGTCGGAGGGGGTTTGTTTAGCCAGCACACTGTTCTCTCAAAAATGACTTGAATGAGTTGCCTACAGTTAAAAGTTCTGCAGTTGCACATGACATTTGGAATGCCTGCTTTTCAGGAAGAATCAGGAGGCCTGGCAACACGGCACCTCCTTCAGGCCCAGCACGGCAGGGAGCTCAGAGTCACCTCCCCACACTGTGCCCACAGCTGCCTTCACTGGGGCCTCATTACTCAAACCAGAGTCCTTCCTCAGGGGCAAAATTAGGTGAAGCCTCTGTCAGCCTGACAGAAAATGGTGCCCAGTGGTGCCTGCTTCCTCCAGAGAAGAGTTCCGTGGTGGGGACAGCACTGAATTCCACTTGCGTTAACCAAAATTTTTTCTCCGAGGAGTTTCTTCTGCTCCCTTGAGCTTAATGCCAAGAAGTCCCTGCTGCACAGATTCTCCCACTGGACACGGGTGAGAAGCCCAGTCTTGACTCAGTGAGAGTAGCACCTCTTTTCTGAACCACTGCGAGGTAGTCTGAATTCTGCCCCCACAGATACTGCTTAGAACCCCAGCTGCACCAACTGTTTGCCTGACTGGTTTACAATATCCCCCCTCTGAAACACAAGCCCATGGTCTGAGGGGTGTGTGTGTGTGTGTGTGTATAATGAACTTTTAATTTTAAATCCTATAGAACGATTGTGATGGTAGTTCAGAGTTCCCATGTACCTGGCACTAGTATCCCCAACATTTTACATCAGTAGGGTGCATTGGTTGTGATTAATGAATCAGTACTGATACATCATTATCATCAAAAGTTCATACTTCAGTCGGATTTCCTTAATTTTTACCTACTGTCCTTTTTCTTTTACCCGGGATTCCATCCAGGATACCACATTGCATCTAGTTGTCTCTTTAGGCTTGCTTTGGATAACCTCGATAGATTAGAGGAGCCCTATCAGGGATCCTGCAGAATGTTCCTCAATTTGGAGTTGTCTGATGCTTTTCCCATGATTGGACTGGGGTTGTGTGTGTTGGGAATGAAGACCCCAGAGATGAAGTGCCACTTTCATCATATTTCAAGGATGTATTGTCAACATGACATCATTTCTCATTGTGATATGTGGCTTGAAACAGTGTTGGGCAGCTTCCCCCACTGTAGAGCTACTTTTCCCCTCCTTTTCATACTGAACTTTTTGGAGGGAAGTCACAACGTGCAGCCCACACTTAAGGAATAAGAAGCTATGCTCCATACCTTAAGGGTAGAGTATTTACCTAAAATGTTCAGAATTCCTTCACATGACAGATTTCTCTGTTCTCTCTCAGTTTATTTATTTATTGAGTTGTTTATGTATATCTGTAGACTCATGGGTATTTTATGCTTTGAGTTATAATCTAATAATACTCCTTCATCGTGTTGCTCAAATCACTCCAGCTTTGGTCATTGAGAGCTCTTTCAGTTGGCTCCTGTGTCCCCTTAGCACACCCTCATCATCATGACATCGTGTTTCGTTTTGTTTTAGAGCTTCATTACCTGTGGCATTCTAGATTCTCCAAGTACATCTTATGTATTTCCAGAAATACTAAAGGGCCCTGGTTCCTTTTATTGGAGAACGGTATTAGAGACTGAGATTTGGGTGCTGGGTGTGCTTTTTGGGATCTCTGTTTATGGGTCCTCTCAGCTAACAGAGCAAGGAACATATATACTAACCTGCATATACATACATATCTTTAAATATTTCCACATGGAACTACCTGTATCTACATTAAACTAATCATGAGTTCATGCTGTTGTTTTAAACTCTAATCCATCACCACATGGAATATTCTAACTTCCCACTCCAATAGATGGTTCCCTTCACCCACTATCCATTTACCTAACTGTTCAATTCCTGTATCTATATATGGCACTGTACACGTGTTAACCCATGGCTAACCCACACACACACACCCATAGAAACAACTTTATTAATTAGAGACAGTGCTTATGTACAGGTTCTTTTACCTTTAGTCTTGTAGAGCCTACTCATTTCCAAAGTTACTTATGTCCCTCACGCCTTCAGTGAGGTTTTTCATATATTTATAACACAATTTGTTTTGTCGCATTCTATCCTAGGGTTTCCTGACTTACTAAAGGACCTGTTTGCAGCATATATTAAGGTTTATTCTTTGTGCTATAAATTTCTGTGGGTTTTGACAAATACACAGTGTCTTGTATCCACCACTACATTATCATGGAATGGTTTCATTCCCCTAAAAATCCCCTATGCTCCATCCATTCATGCTACTTTCCTCCCCCTGGCTCTGAAAACCACTAATCTTTTTTTTATTTCTCTATTTTTACCTTTTCCAGAGTTTTGTGTAATTGGAGTCATAAGCTGTGTAGTCTTCTCAAGCTGGGGTCTTTCATTTAGCAATATGTGTGTAAGATTTTTGTGTTTTGATAGTTCATTTCTTTTTATCACTGAACAACATATATATACCACAATTTGTTCATCCATTCTCATGTTGAAGGACATCTTGGTTGTTTCCAATTCTTGGAAACTATGAATGAAGCATTTATAAACATTCACATGCTATGCAGACATCAGTTTTCAAATCAATTGGGTAAATACCTAGTAGCACAATTTCTGGATCATATGGTAAGCCTATGTTTAGCTTTCTAAGAAGCTGTCACTGTCTTCCCAAGGGGCTGTACTATTTTGCATTCCCACCAGTAATGAATGAGACTTTCATTGCTGTGCATCCTTGCCAGCAACAGGTGATATTGTCAATTTTTTGGATTTTAGTCATTTAAAAAAATTTTTTTTTCATTATGATAAGTGTACTCTTTAATCCCCATCCCCTATTTCACCCATCCCGTCATGCACCTCCCCTCTGGTAACCATCAGTTTGTTCTCTACAGTTAAGAGTCTGTTTCTTGGTTTTGTCTCTCTCTTTTCCTTTACTCATTTGTTTTGTTTCTTAAATGGTACATATGAGTGAGATCATATGGTATTTGTCTTTCTCTGACTTATTTCACTTAATTATTGAACTGTTCTCTAGCTCTGTCTATGTTGTTGCAAATGGCAAGACCTCATTCTTTTTTACAGCTTAATAATATTCCTGTGTGTGTGCGTGCGTGCGTGTGTGTGTGTACATACCACCTCTTTATTCATCTATCGATGGATACTTGGGCTGCTTCCATAGTTTGGCTATTGTAAATAATGCTGCAATAAACATAAGGGTGCATGTATCCCTTTGAACTGGTATTTTTGTATTGGGGGATGGGGGAATACCCAGTAATATGATTGCTGAATCGTAGTGTAGTTCTATTTTTAATTTTTTGAGGAACCTCCATACTGTTTTCCAGAGTGCTGTACCAGTTTGCATTCCCACCAACAGTGCAAAAGGGTTCCTTTCTGTCCTCCCTGCCAACACTTGTTGTTTTTTTTGTGTTTTTTATTTTAGCCATTCTGACAGATGTGAGGTGATATCTCATTGTACTTTTGATTTGCATTTCCTTAATGATAAGTGATCTCGAGCATCTTTTCATGTACCTGTTGGCGATCTGTATGTCTTTTTTGGAGAAATGTCTGTTCGAGTCTTCTGCCCATTTTTCAATTGGATTTTTTTTTTTTTAGGTGTTGAGTTGTACCAGTTCTTTATCTATTTTGGATACTAATCCTTGATTGGATATATTGTTTGCAAATATCTTCTCTCTTGCAGTGTGTTGACAATTAGTTGTGTTGATTGTTTCCCTCTCTGTGTAGAAGCTTTTAATTTTGAAGTAATCCCAATAGTTTATTTCCGCTTTTATTTCCCTTGCCTCAAGAGACATCTCTAGAAAAATGTTGCCATGGCCAATTCGTGCCTGTGCATGAATTTTTATGGTTTTCTAGGATTTTTATGGTTTCAGGTCTCACATTTAGGTCTTTAAGCCATTTTGAGTTTATTTTTGTGTGTGATGTAAGAAAGTGGGTTCTTTTCTTTCACATGTAGCTGTCCAGTTTTCCCAATACCATTTGTTGAAGAGACTGTCTTTTTCCCTCTGTATAGTCATTTCTCCTTTGTCAAAGACTAATTGACCATATCGTTACGGTTTTATTCCTGGATTTTCTATTCTATTCTTTTGATCTATGTGTCTATTTTTATGCTAGTATCATGCTGTTTTAATTACTACTGATTTGTAATATAACTTGAAGTCTGCAACTGTAATGCCTCCAGTTTTGTTTTTCTTTTTCAAGATTGCTTTGGCTATTCAGGGTCTCTTATGGTTCCATACATATTTTAGGATTGCTTGTTCTACTGTGAAAAATGCTGTTGGCATTTTGATAGGGATTGCATTAAGTATATAGATTGCCTTGCATAATATAGGCATTTTAACAATCTTTTTCCAGCCCATGAACATAGAATGTTTTTCCATTTCTTTGTGTCATCTTTAATTTCTTTCATCAGGGTTTTACAGCTTTCAGAGTACAGGTCTTTGACCTCTTTGGTTAAGTTTATTCCTAGATATTTTATTGTTTTCCGTGTAATTGTCAGTGGGATTGTTGTCTTAGTTTCTTTTTCTGCTGCTTCATTATTAGTGCATAGAAATGCAACAAATTTCTATATATTGATTTTGTATCCTGTGACTTTATCGAATTTGTTTATCAGTTCTAGTAGTTATTTTGATGGAGTCTTTAGGGTTTTCTATATAGAATATCATGTCATCTGCAAATAGTGAGTTTTGCTTCTTCCTTATCCACTTGGTTGCCTTCTATTTCTTTTTGTTGTATAATTGCTGTGGCTAGGACTTCCAGTACTGTGTTGAGTCAAAGTGGTGAGAGTGGACATCTCTGTCTTGTTCCTGACCTTCTAGAAAGAGCTTTCAGTTTTTCCCCATTAAATATGATGTTGGCTGTGGGTTTTTCACATGAGACCTTTATCATATTGAGGTATGTTCCATCTAGACCTTCTTTGCAGAGGGTTTTTATCATGTATGGATGTTGTACTTTGTTCAATGCTTTTTTTGCATCTATTGAAATGGTCATACAGTTTTTAATCTTACCTCCTATTGATGTATCATGTTGATTGTTCCATAAATACAGAACCACCCTTGTATCCCAGGAATAAATCCCACTTGATTGTGCTACATGCTTTTTTAAATGTATTGTTGCATTTAGTATGTTAATATCTTGCTGAGAATTTTTGCACCTGTATTCATGAGAAACATTGGCCTGCAGTTATCTTTTTTTGTGGTGTCTTTATTTGGTTTTGGAATCAAGGTAATACTGGCCTCATAGAATGAATTTGGAAGTTTTCCTTCCTCTCCTATTTTTTGAAATAGTTTGAGGAGAATAGATATAGAAAATAGATAAAGAAAAATTCTTCTTTGAATGTTTGGTAAAAAATAAATATTTGGTAGAATTTGACTTTGTTTTTTGGGGAGTTTTTTATTATTGATTCAATTTTATTAATGGTAATTGTTCAAATTTTCTATCTCTTTCTGCTTAAGTTTTGGTAGGTTATATGTTTCTAAGAATTTATCCATTTCTTCTAAGTTCTCTAAGTTGTTGGCATATATGTTTTCACAATATTCTATTACAATTTGTATTTCTTTGGCCTTGGTTGTTATTCTTTTCTTTCATTAGTTATTTTGTTTATTTGGGTCATCTCTTTTTTTCTCTTTTGGTTGATGAGTCTGGATAAAGGTTTATCAATTTTGTTGATCTTTCCAAAGAACTAGCTCTTGATTTTATTGATCTGTTCAGTTGGGTTTTTTTGTTGTTGTTGTTTCTGTATCATTTATTTCTGTGCTAGTCTTTATTATTTACTTACTTTTGCTGGGTTTGGGTTTGGTTTGTTCTTTTTCTAGCTCATTCAGGTATAGGGTTAGATTGCTTGAGACTTTTCTTGTTTTTTGAGGTAGGCCTGTATTGCTATAAATTTCCCTCTTAGAACTGCTTTTGTGGCATCCCAAAATTTTTGGACCTTTAGTTTTCATTTTTATTTTCCCATGTAATTTTTTACCTCTTTGATTTCTTGGTTAACCTATTCATTGTTTGATAGAATGTTACTTAATCTCCATATATTTTCTTTCCAGATTTTTCTTATGGCTGAGTTCTGGTTTCATGGCATTACGGTCAGAAAAGATGCCAGTTTTAGTCATCTAATAGGTGTGTGGTGGTAACCTGTTTTAATTGTTTTATTTTTTAAGTAGATTACTCTATGCCCAAAAAAGGGAGGGGGGATGACTCATGATATTAAATCAGATGAAAATAGGCTATAAAAATAATAAGAAAATGGGACACCTGGGTTGCTCAGTCTGTTAAGCATCCAACTTCATCTCAGGTCATAATCTTAGGGTCCTGGGATTGTGCCTCATGTCAGGCTTCCTGCTCAGCAGGGAGTCTGCTTCTCCCTTTCCCTCTGCCCTTCCCCCAGTTGTGCTCTCCTTCTCAAATAAAGAAAATGTTTAAGAAAAATAACAAGAAGATTAAAAAGGGAACAAAAAATAGGCATTGCTAAATAGCTGGAGTAATTTATTATTGCACTTCCATAGTAAGTTGAGCTTTGTGTTGCCAACCGTTTCTTTTATACATGAAAAGGAAGCATGTGGGATTACAGGAAAGACAAAATTTTTCCTGCCTCCAAATTTAAGTAGAAATTTATCTTGTAGACTTGTTTTGTTGTTGTTGTTGGTGGTGGTGGTGGTGGTGGTAGTGTGTGTGTGTGTGTGTGTGTTTAATCTTATGAATTTTGAACTAATAGGCATTGGATACCATAAAGGATGATATTAGCAACCAGTTTTACAACTGTAGCAAAACACTTCCAACAGAAATTCCTTATATTTTCCTTCTGTGGAAGCTACCCTCCATCAGCCATCGTGTGACTGACAGCATCATGTGTCTTTCTCTAAAGAATTTTAGAACAACAGGCATGATGATCTGGACATATTAAACCCTACTAAAAACTTTTGAATTAAATTGAGTGAAGATGGTGTAGACACCATGTTATTTGTTGATAGGGGGTTGGCCTATTGGGTTTCTCCTAGTTGTTCCCAAATCTGTGATGGTTCTTTTCTAGTGGCTGTTATGAGAATAAAAACAAAACAAAACAAAAAACAAACAAAAAAAATCTTCCCCAGACCCTAGTATGTTTCTCTTCATTTCAGCTCTTAACTTGGAATTTCTTGCTTTTCATTTTGCTATTTTTTAGAGAAGAGTCTGACTTTTAGTACATTTTCTTAAAGTGTAGTGGTATGTCTCCACTGGATGGAGACTCCTGGATTTGAAGGAATCTCTGAAATTGAGATCTTGCATTGGTTTTATTTTGCAATGGCTATGTGCACAAGAGTTATTGCTAAGCAATTACTGTTCATCTGACAACTGGAATGGAGCCGGGTGTTTGAAATGAATCAGTACAATGAGGCATAACTCCTTTACCTGGAATTAAAAGGAGCAAAAAAGGTTCTTGATAATATTTCAAGTTAATTTTCCACGGTATCACTTGAAGACAGAGCAGTGGAAGGAAATGCAGTGGTCTGACAACCTATTTGTCTACCCCAGCTGCAAGATGGAGAGAAGCAGGTGAACTAATACCGCCACACACTCTTTTTATAAAGCTGCTAAGCAGAGTGCCCTGTTCAAAAAGAAAAAAATTAAAAAGGCGGAGGAGAACAAAGGGTGTCAGTAGCTATTTAGACAGAAATACAATAATGCTCTTTCTAGACTGTCCATTAATGTGAATTTGCTGTGAAACTTTCCAAAGCTAATGAGATATTAAATGTGTTTTGTCAAGGGAAGAAGCTGATTAGTCTTTGGTTTGATTTTTAATGTAATTGGCAAAAAAAAAGTATGTGGCTTAAATTTTGGAAGTAACGTTCATTCAGAACCCTATGGAAACATGATTGGACTCGTGAACGACATGAAGACCACTTGGCCAGGAACTTAACAGTGGTTATGAAGCATGACTTCTCCTCTGGATTGGGCTGATTGTATGATTTTTCTTGGTATTTTAGGTACCCTGAGTCCCTTGTGCAGATGCCCAAACATCTTCTTTTCTACACATCATTGTCATGGCTTTTAAAGGCAGTTTCATTCTAAGAAGGGTTTTAGAACTTGGGGCTTTCCAGATAACCTTCCCACATGAATTAAGCTAGTAATGAATCATTAACCTGTGTCAAACTTATAGAGAGCTAGTATGGAACTGTATGTTATGTAATACACAGAGAATGGTCTTCTTGATATAAGGCATTTGGTATTATGGAAGCAGGAGGTCTTCGAACTTGATGAGTTGTTTATTTTTAAACAATACCAAAGCAAATTCTTTTGCTCCCCTTTGGGGTGTGTTGTGGAACACTTTGAAGAGTCCAAGCTTGTTTCCCCCTGGGTTGGCTTGAAAAGACAACTCCATGAACTTAAAAAGTAGTTTCATACCAGTTTCCCAATGTCAAGCCATACTTAAGACTGTTATATAAGATGTATGTAACTTAAAAATAAAACTGCCAGTTATCTAGTCAGCAAAAATGGGTTTATTTAGAAATAGCAGAGAATTGCTTTTAGGACAAGCAAATTATGGTAACACCACAGGAAATCTGGGAAGCAAAGGAGAGGAATGCTCTTTTATAAAAGAAGGAGGGTATTGGAAGAGCTTCTTATAAACAAAAAATCCTCTGGAGTAAACTGGGAGTAATAAGTTGAGTGAATTTTCCTTGGGAGAGTTGTGACAGTCTCTCATTGGCTGGGCTGTTGCCAGGCAGAGAGTAAACCTTTGTTACTCCTGCTGGAGAAGTAAAGTATAGATAGGCTTCTCCTGCGGGGAATGCAAGGAAGATCTCCCTGCCTGGTGGGCATTTGAGGACTTGTGGTGGAGGGAGCATGAGAGCTCTGGCTCTGGCCTCCTGGTGATCCACTCTAAATGAGGTTTCCTTTCATTTAATTTCACAGGTTAGATATTTTTGTATGTAAGAGTCCCACTTGTTTGGGATACTAGCTTCTTAATCTAAACATAGGCTAGATATCCCCCCAATTTCCTGTTCTGTCCTTTAAAATCTAGCTAGATAAGTAGAGGGTTCTATGACAGATTATTCAGATAAAAATAGGTATGGCATCTGTGATGAATGAAAATACCTTCTCATCAGTGAACATATCTGTAAGTCAGGAGTAGCTGTAACTATAGTGATAATAGTTGTCACAAATTATAGAATTCAAGTGGAAATATGTAGTGCTTCACATTCAGCAAGGCCTTGAAATAAACAGGAGAAAAATGGCAGAAAAAAACACATTAAACTCTTGCATTAACATATAGGAGTAGACAGAGGCAAAATCAGATATACTCCTCAGTGAAGTATAAATGAATAAAGTAAAAGAAAATGGGAATTAGGAATTAGAATGAACAGAAAGCGCTGCCTCCGTTGGTAGAGTATGGGACTCTTAATCTCAGGGTTGTGAGTTCAAGCCCCACACTGGGTGTGGACGTTGCTTTAAAAATCTTTATTATTTTTTTTAAAGATTTACCTATCTATTTTAGAAAGTAAGATCACAAATGGGGGAAGGAGGAGTGTCTGGGTGGCTGTCATTAAGCATCTGCCTTCAGCTCAGGTCATGATCCTAGAGTCCTGGGATCGAGCCCTGCATCGGGCTCTCTGCTCAGCAGGAAGACTGCTTCTCCCTCTCTCACTCCCCCTGCTTGTTTTCCCTCTCTAGCTGTGTTTCTCTCTGTCAAATAAATATAATCTTAAAAAAAAAATGGGAAGCCTAGGGAGAGAATCTTCTTTAGGCAGACTTCCTGTTGAGCCCAGAGCCCAACTCGGGCTTGATCTCACAACCCATGAGATCATGACCTGAGCTAAAATCAAGTCAGATGCTTAACTGATTGAGCCACCTAGGCGCCCTTAAAAATCTTGTAAAAAATGAACTAGAAGATAAAAAGGTTGCCAGAAATTACTCAAATTAAAAAAAAAAAGGCCACTGCCCCAAACTCCTCTACTGAATGGGCTAGGTGAGTGAGTCCCCACTTGAGATCTTGGGCATGGAGGAGGAAGCAGTGAAGTCAAATGATTAGGTCAGGAATAAAGTCCTGTAGGCCTGAGTTCAAATGCTTGTTTTACCACTCACTGGCCAAGTGACCAACAGCAAATTAACAGCCCTAAGTCAGTTTTCTATCTATAAATATGGCTAATACTGATAGCCAAATGATAGTCATTGTGAGGATTATGTGAGATAATTATATATATGAAGTATTTAGGTCAACATCAACCAAAACCAAACTTGGTTTGTGATATAAAAAAAGAAAACTCTATTTTACACTTTCATAAAATTGTTCAAGGAGACTGAAGATGAGTGTTTAAAAGATAGTAAAAATCTCCTCCTCAGATAGATGACCTTAAAGCTAAGGAGAGCTAGAAGCAGAGTACATACTAGCCAGGAGTAAACAGATAAAACTTCTGCTCCATCTTAGAATGGAAGGAAACTTTGAGGCAACCTTCCACTGTTTAGTTTCTAGTCAAGACCTTAGGGGATTTCATCGAACATGGCTCCGGGCTAATTAGGAACTCCAGACCTGGCCAGTGCCATATCGAATCATTTACAATGCTGATGATTCAGAAACAAGAGGACAGTTTGTTCAGTGACAGATTAAAATTGCAAAGGATTTGTTTTAATATTCATTAAAGTGAAGTTCAGCTGTAGGGATCAATGACAATTTTATCAGAAGTCCACCTTTTATGGTGAGCATGAGAGCTTGGGGGTAGGGGGGAAAGGAGAAAAGGGAGAGGGAGAAACAGACTCTTCACTGAGCAGGGAGCCCAATGTGGGGCTCCATCCCAGGACGCTGGGATCACGCCTGAGCCAAAGGCAGCTGCTTAACTAACTGAAACACCCAAGCACCCCAGAAGTCCATCTTTTAGACATTGTTAAGTAAGTTATATGATGTTTTGAGTCCCTAAATGATTGTATTTCTGTTGTTTTTAAGTGATTTCTGGAGAATGGTAAATGTATCCTTAAATATGGGGTAAAATTTTACCTAAAAAGTTGATAAGTTATATGGTGGGCTAAATTGTGTGTCCCAAAAAGATATGTTCAAGCCCTAACCCCCTAGTGCTTGTGAATGTGATCTTATTTAGAAGTAGGGTCCTCAGAGGTATAGTCCAGTTAAGATGCTGAAGTAGAATGAAGCCTAATCCTATATGCCTGGTGTCCTCCTAAGTACAGCTGAGACACAGATACACAGGGAGAATGCCATGACAACAGCAGTAGATGCTGGAGTGATGGGTATACCAGGTAAGGAAAACAGAAAGACATGGATTGAATTCTTCTCTAGAGTTTTCAGAGTGAGCATGGCCCTGCCAACAGGATTTCTCTGCTAAGGTCTTGAGACCAAAGTTTTTTCTTCTCCAAAAAACCTCTTAAGGCCTTCAACTGATTGGAAGAGGCCCACCTACATTATGGAGGGTAATCTGCTTTACTCAGAGTCTACTGATCGTAAATGTTAATCACATCTACAAATTCTCTCACAGCAACATCTCGACTAGTGTTTGACCACACAAACTGGCCATCTTAACCTAACCAACTTGACACACAAAATTACCTGACATACTTACACACTTCTTGTGCCCTCCCTGCCTAAGCTTTCTCTCCATTTCTGGCACCTCACAGCCTCGATTCATTTTATTCTCTTTGTCTGCAAAACTTTCCTGCTTCTCTATTCACATGGTATCTCAACGTAAGCAGAAAAGCCCTCTGATTCTTCCAACTTAGTTAGGACCCCTGACTAGTATGACCCTACCCAGCTTTCTATATTTTTCTCTCCCATTTTCTGGTGTGTGTGTGTGTATATAATTTAAATTACATCTATGCCATTAATTGCTACATGTCTTCTCTCTTGGATGGGAAGTTCCATATGGACTCCTTGGCGTTTCCACAGTGACGGGTACCTAGCAGCTGCTCATGATAACCTTCTCAAGTCTCTAACTTGATGTAAGAGAACTGGAAGGGTTCCCAGAGAGCCTTGCGTACAGGTGAGGAATCTGAGGCCCAGAGAAGTGAAGCATCTCATGAGAGTCAAACTATAAGAGTTAGACCAGGTCTTCTACTGATTCAGATATTCTTTTGCACCTGAACCCATGCCTTACCGTTTCAAGGCAGGACTTCAAGTTTCCATTCTGAGCTGGCTAATTTATTCTGCCTTACTAAGAAAGTCAGCCTTTCTGACTGTGGTTTCCAAGTTTGCAAATGGAATCGATGTTAGGAGGGTGTTTGTTCTCACTAGTTAATACAGAGGGACCAGTGGGATGAAGATGGATACCAAGAGCAACGTTCTAATGCCACACTCTCCCCACCCCTTCCTGTCTGCCTCTTGATGTTCTGCGAAACTCTGAAGAGTAGATAATAAGGGACCCATGTATTAAATGCTTACTGTGTGCCAGAAACTGTTCTATGTGCTTTGGGTCTGGTTTATTAAAGCTTCACCTGTCTCTGTACCAGCAGCAACCCTGGACACGGGAAAACCGAAGTGTGGGGACCTGATGTGACTTAACCAAATCTTGCAGCCAGATAATGGCAGATGGGGGATTTCAGCCTAAATAGTCAGGATCCTGAGGCCATGTTCTTCATCGCTCTGCCTTAGGACAGATGAGACTTGAATGCATCTAAACCAGTGAGTGCTTCCAAGAAAAACAAAATGGGAGCCATAGATATGAGTCACATACACTATTTTAACTTTTCTAGTAGCCACATTAAAAACAGGAAAGAAAAACAAAATTGTTTTTAATAACTAACCCAGTATATCCAAAAATACAACATTTCAGCATGTGCCTATAATCTAATGATAAAATTGTTTATTGTCTTTTCATACTACGTCTTTGGAATGTGGCGAGTCTCCCTGGGGACTAGCCGTATTCCAGGTGCTCATGGTTGGTGGCTACCATCCTGGATAGCACTGGGCTAAAGCATCACATGGTCACCCTTTGTCACAGAGACACGCTGGCCATGCTCTGATTTCCTGTGCACGATAAACTGCCCCCTGTTGCAGCCAGGTACAGCCGAGCTATACCCACTTTAGGATGCCAGTCAGTTATTGGAATGCATGGGCTCCCTCTTAGCCTTGGGAGATGGGGGCGGGAGGGAAGTCCCCACCAGCCTCATAAACCACACACATCTTTTGCCCTGTGGATGAAAATCCAGATTCCACAGGCCCTGTTGTCTAGATTGGGCTCTGGGTTTGCCCCTTGCTGGGCGGCCAGTTGTGCGGGCTCCCGCTGAGCCTCTCACTCCCTCTCTGCCTGGAGCACATCCAGCCTGGTGAGTCAGGGCATGAGTTATGAGTAACCCAGAAGGCCCTGGAACAATTGTGTTCTTGACTAGCTTTGAATCACCCGATCCTCTCTGGGATCAGATCAAGTTGGGAAATTGGTTCTGCCCAACCAACCAGGGCTCCCTGCCAAGATTTCTCACATCTGGTCCTTCCTTTCCTTCTTGGCTCCCACACAGTCCAGGCATCTGGCAGAGAGAGCTTGAATCTTCTGGAATTGCTTTTGCAGGGAATTTGGCATAAGCTAATCAGCCCCTTCACGTGGCTTCCATTCTCTCAAGGTTTGTTGGTTTCTCTCCCCATCCTTCTCTTAAAAAAAAAAAAAAAAAAAGCCTTAGCCATTAAAACACAAGCTAACTGAGGAAGCTGAAGAGTGGTTTAAATAGAAGGAAAATAGAAGATTCTGGTTCCGGTGCGTTATCAACTTCTCACTTGATTGAAACCAGTCTCCACCCAATCAGAAAAGTCTGCAGTCTCTACTTGCAGGCCCTTCTGCCCAAGATATTGGCACAGACTTTTGTGCATAAGAGCAAGATTTAAAATTTTTGCAAAGGAAAGAAGTGCTCCAATAATAAAGGGACTCTAATGTTGAAAACAAAATATAACAGTGGAGTTAATTAGCATTGCATGGCTCACAAACCTCCCTCCAGGGGCTCCTCCTTGGATTTAAATCAGGGCTGTGCGAGATGGAACGGCTCCCACGGAGAGACCCCTTCCACCAACAGTTCTGCCCGCTGGTCTTCAACCTTCTCCTTTGGCTCTGGGAGGAGTAACAGCTGAGCCTGGATCAGTGGGCAGCATTTACCAGCTGTGAGCTAACTGTGCCCAGCCCTAGCTCCGCCCGGCCCACCTCCTGCCTGGCCTTCCCTCCAACCTTTGCTTCTGAGTTCAGACCTTAACCCTTTAGACTCACAGTTAGCCCAGGCCCCAAGAGGCTTCAGGCATTTCCCTGACAGCCTCTGGGAGAGCTGCAACTGTTTGGCCCCAGCTCTCCTCCCAGCTTGGTCAAAGGAAGGGCATTTCCTAACTGACCCTGCCATTATTTCCCTCTGACCGGTAACTAGACACTTCATAGCTTCCCCGCATGCTTACAACAACCGCACTGGTAGGTATTATAATCCCCATGTTTACATATCAGGAAAGAGACCCCAAGAGATTGCTGTTAATAAGGCTGAACCAGTGTCTGGGGTCGTCCTGAGATTCCAACCAAGATCTGTCTTTCTCAGAGGTCGATGCCAGGAATCCTGTTCCTCATCCCTCTGGGGACGCTGCTTCACTGATGATCCCAGTGGTAATAGAAACACTAATCTTGATGACTGACAGCATTTTGCAAAGATGGATAAACTATGTAAATAGAAGGCTCTGATCAGAACCGATCAGTGCCGGTGGCAGGGGCTGCTCCTGGGGAGCTGTTCGGTCCTGCGCACAGACCCTGATGGTAATCTGAGAGGTTCCGCAGAGGTTTAGAGCCATGCAGTGATATATACATGTGTATGTGTATATACACACAAGTATACATATATATACATGTATATATCCCATCCCAAATACTCTTACACTGACACCCTCCCACTGAGAGGTAGGACCCATTTCCCTCCCTTTGACCGGGTGGCGTCCAGACTGCTCCAAGCAGTGGAACCCAGTAGAAGCGATGCTGTGTGGTTTTTGAGTTGAGGTAACACAAGGGGCTCAGGCTCTCTCACACAGCTGCAGTCAGCCCCAGGCTTGACTGGGGAAGGGCCATGGCCCAGCTCAGCCATGTGACTCAGGACCTTGCTGTTGCCCAGACATATCCATCCGTTCCTCAGTGGGCCTCCCATGGGACCACTCACAACATGAAAGCTTGCTTTCCTCACGATGAGGCTCTAAGAAACAGAGGTGAAGTCAGTCTTCTTGTCACCTAATCTCAGGAGTGACATCCCATCACTCTGCCATGTTCTCTCCATTAGAAGCTGGTCGTCAGGCCCAGCAGGCGCAAGAGGGGAGGAAGCCAGGGCCTGACCCAAAGCAAGATGCCCCCAGGGCCGTTTCCGAGGCTGCCTGCACCGCAGCCTCCTTCCCTGAGTTTGCTACCAAGCCCATTGCACAGAGGCACACACTTAGGCACAGAAGGCTGCGCACCCTGAATGGGGTCAGACGTGGCAAGTGGAGTGGAGCGGATTTCCAACCGAATATTCTAGCCGCTCTGCATCCTCAGGAATTTCAATTCCGGGACTGATTTGCTGCGAAGCACACAGACACCACTCAGGTATTTTCAGCTCTTCATAACATTTCCAAACTAACTTTGCTCTTAGTTGTAAGGTCTATGTTTATGGCGTCCCAGGCTCCACCCTCCTCTCTTCATTTGGAGGCCACGGAGAGCCCTGGTAGAACTGCTGGGCTTCATGCCTCTTCCCCACCCAGCTGCATCTGGGAATCTTTGGGGAGGTTTAAAAAATCCAGTTGCCCAGGCTACACGCCAAACCCAACACATCGCGACTTGTAGATGTGGGACCCAGGCACCCAGATGTGTTCTTGAAAGCTCCCCAAGTGATTCCAGTGATAGCTGTTATACTTGGTAATGGGATCTTGGTAAAATACAGATTCTGGTTCAGCAGGTGTGAAGGGGGAGGGGGGCTGACAAGCTCCCAGGTGAGGGCAATGCTGCTGGTCCACAGACCACACTTTCAGGATCACGGGTGGTTCTCAATCTTGGCTGCCTGTCGGAATCCTCGTGGAAACGTGAAAAATGCTGATGCCTGGCTGTGTCCTAGAAATGTTTATCTAGTTGGTCTGGGCTGAGGTGTCAGCATCGGGCATTCCGCAGCAAGTCCAGTGTGTGGCTGGTTGGGCCCCGCTGCCCAAGACACTCCCAGGGTCCCTGTCCACACTTCTCTCAGCGCCACCTCTCAGGCTCTGCTCCTAACCGATGTCTTCCCGCCTCTTTCCTCACTGCTGCTCTTCCCGATGGAAACAGTGGCTCCAGCATGGTTTCAGCATCAGGGAGGGCACCCAGGCTGGCAAACCTCTCTACGGGTGCACAGGATTCCATCATGGGGGACTCCTCTCTGTGCATAGAGCATCACTCTTGCTTTGGGGGTCCTCTTAAAAATACAGCATTCCTGAGGATGTAGCACATTCCATCTTGGACAGGTCTCTCCATACCTCACCTGGATTTCCTCCTTCTGCATGGTCTCTCTCCCAGCCAGTCTCCAAAACACAGCAGAAGGCTCTTTCTGAAATGCAAAATCAGCAAACCCTCCCGTTCTTCCCGCTGCTTCCTCTAGCTTCCACAGCCACCCCAGCCCCTGCTGCCTTTCCCTGCTCCATTGCAGACTCCTGGATTCTGTGTGCCCCTGGCTTGGGCTCCCTCTGCAGTGCTCGGCCACTTGGTTCCTCCAACTCAGTAGTCCAGTGAGGAGAACACCCTAGCTGGCAATTCTGTGTTCCCCACAAATCTGATCCAGTGTGCCCACAGCATCGAGCAATGTAACTACTCACAAAATAGGAAGAAAATAACCCGGTAATCGAATGGGTTGGGTGGGGTAGTGTGGGGCCGGGAATGACAAAAGGAAGAGAAAAACGAGAAGAGGGGAAGAAGCCACCCACCCCATGCATACCGTAGGGTGGAGGGTAGAGCTTTATGGGGCCATTCCATTCTGGGTCTTCAGGAGAGCAATGCTTTCTTTGCAAAACACCCTACAGTAGCTCTGGCCGTGGCTCCTGGTGTAACTGAAGTGTCACTAGAAAATGAAAGGATGACTTAACAGGCTTTCTTAACCAAACATGTCCTTCCTGTCTGGTAGCTCTCAAAAGCCCCCAGTGCTAATTCAAAAATTATGACTGTCTCATCAAGATTGGAAAGTGGCCGGGGTGCCAGGGTAGCTGGGTCTGCCTTCAGCACTGGCCACGATCCCAGGGTCCCTGGATCAAGACCCCCGTTGGGCTTCCTGCTGCACAGGGAACTTGCTTCTCTCTCTCTGCTCATGCTCTCTCTCACTTCTCTCTCTCTCTCAAATAAATAAATAAAATCTTAAAGAAAAAAAATTGGAAAAGGGTGCTTGGCTGGCCACATCAGTGGAACATGTGATTTTTGATCTCAGGGTCCTAAGTTAGAACCCCATGTTGGGTGTAGGAACTACTTAAAAGATTGGAAATATTTTTCATCGGACATGAGTATGCGCGTAACCCAGTATGAAGGGTAGACCATTGAACCCTGACCTTTGGGGGCTGTGTCTCTAGAAGGTGGCTTTTCTGTCAATATGGAGTTCAATCCCAAAGGAAGAGGAAACAGACATTATTTCTACTGTGAGCTTTCTCTGTCCCCACTTCCTCTCTACACCCTCTTTCTCTTCTCATTCACTCCCTCTTTCCTCTCCATTCTGCTGGCTGCTTTTCACCATTTCTTGGTGTAACCTGACTAAATCAGAGCCCTAGCCCTGCTTTCACATATGACCGCAAGTCCAACTCTGAGAGCCCTCGCGTGCAACACACCCTTGTCCCTTCTAGGTCAGCTTAGCCTCAGCCTGTGTTTCCATCCAAACTACCCACGATGGATGAGAGTCTTGAGCTTGCCCCTCTACGAGTGCACTGAGGGCTGTTCCCAGGGAGCACACTCTAAGGCATGTGAGTTAGAATGACATCCAAGACCCTTGAATACTGAGAAACAAGCCCATCTTTTGACAACCATGTTTTAACCGTCATTAGTAATAACTTGTTGCTTAAAAAAAAAAAATGAACCAAAACACATCCAAGAATTCTAAACCAGAGCCCCCTTAAACCTTAACGTGCATCCAGAACACCTTTGAAAATGTAATTATGTGGTTCCTTTGGTGAAGATGATGTTCAGGGACTTAATGGGGATAGACATGCCTTTAAAAATATAAAAATTTTCAAGGCTTTAGTACCAGTTAAGTTGATAGTGTGCTTCCTTATTGTGGAGCATGATGGAGACCAGGGTTCTCAGTAACAATTTGTTTAATAAAACAATTAATGAATTGAAAGTAGAAGGGGGTAATTTGCCCAGCTGTCACACATCATTGCCATCTGCTGGGTTCCTGTCTCACCTGTGAGCACCTTAGAAGGCAGTAGAGTGCCTGACACACAGTAGGGGCTCAATAAATGTTTATTGAACTAAATTGCTTATCTGTTGGCTGAGTCAGTGAAGCAGATGTAAAAAGAAATTGCCCAGCTCTGAAAGTCCCTTTGGATTTAAGCCAAAACTCTATTTCAGCAAATACTATTAGGATTAAAGATACACTTATTCATAGAGAAAAATAAAACGGGAAGTCACTTTCTCTTTTTTCTCTTCATGTTAAAAAAAGGTCTCTTGAAATCATCCTCTGCCATTTCTTATCCATCAGCATTACATTAACATGATCTGTCGCTGTGAAAATGCTTCCCTTAAACACATCAAATGGATTAATGCTGGCACTTTATCAGGTACAATTTCTGTTTCCATAAAACATCTTTAGACGTATAAAAACTACTTAAATGAGAAGGAGAAAATCCTTCCCTTCTCACATCATCCAGTCGACTCCGTGGAAAAAGCTGACATTTCTAGAGGCCCAGGTTTTGTTCCCTCCGGCTGGAGCTGTTGCTTTGTGAAGGGCCAGCTCCTCCGTGTGAACCTGTCTTCTTATGGGCTTAAGCCCATCGCAGCCTGGGGAGCACAGCTGGCTGACTTGAGGGGCTGCAGCCAGCGCAGAACAGGTGGAAAACGGGACTGAGACAGCAAAGGAGGGCACAGGAGCTAAGCCAGGTTAACTTCTTATAAAGTGCTTAGAAAATCTTCCTCAGCCCTGTTCTTGGGGGACAGTGGAGACAGAGGGCATAGACTTGGGGTCATCATGTGATATCTCAGAATGCAACCCAGGACACTTGGTAAGGCATTATTGCCTGGAGGCTCCCCTCCTTCCTCCCCACCCATTCTTAGCAATCCTTAGCTTCTGGTGCATGAGGAATATTCTAGGCTTGTGGCTCTTAATGTGTTGTCTCCCCAACCCCTATCAGCAGCATCACCAGGGAACTTGTTGGAAATGCCCATCCTAGGTCTAAGACCTGCTGACTCCCTCACTCTGGGTGTTAATAAGCCCTCCAGGGTATTCAGATGTATGTTCAAGTTTGAGAACCACTACCTGTGGCAAGCCCTGAGAAGGGAGATTTCTCTTTTCCAGCCGGCAAGGATTCCCATCAATTCTCCAAATTCCCTTCTGACGGTTCCCCCAACCGAGGACTAAACTCATCATTTGTCACAATTTTGAAGGATTTTCAAGAGGACGGAAAGAAAGCAGCACGTATTGAGTGCTTGTTCTGTGGGGACGCTGGCACAGACCTGTCCTGTTCCTCGTTTCTTTAACCTTCAAAGCAATCGTTTCAGGTTGAGGTTATGCCGAGTATTATGGGCCTATTGTGTCTCTCCCAAAGTCACGTGCTGAAGCCTTCACCCTCAGGCGCTCAGAATGTGACTGCTTTTGGAGACCAGGTCTTGTGTAGGGTGGTCCCTAATCCAGTCTGATCGCTGTCTTTAGAAGAGGAGTTGACACACAGTGGGGACATGCGCACACAGACAAAGGACATGTGAGGAAAGGGTCATCACCGACAAGCCAAGGAGAGAGGCCTCTGAAGAACTCAAACCTGCCCACACCTTGATCTTGGACCTCCAGCCTCCACACTGCGATAAATGAGTTTCTGTTGCTGAAGTCCCCCGTTCTTACCTCCCAGTCTGTGGTATTTTGTTAGGCAGCCCAAGCAAACTACTACAACGGATCATAAAGTGTCTCTCTGGAGCACCCAGACTGATACAAGCATTAAAAGCATAATCCAGACAGTGAAGATAGCCATGCCTGTCTCTCCTCCCTGCTGGTGGGTACCCTGCAGCTGTATCTCATTTCACTGTTGAAATGTCATCACGGAAGCCCCATCAAGGGCCCCATTCTACAGGTGAGGCCCTAAGGCTTAGGAGTGATGCCTGACATGGCCCAGCTGGTGAACAGTCGAGGCAGGTGTTGAAACCAAGCTTTGAGACTCTAGGGTTTTGTGCTCACCACTCCTCTCCACAGCCTGCCGGCTCCAGGCCTGCCGAGGGCTTCAAGGTCATTATCTAACATTCACAGCAGTCCATGAGGCCTCAGCAACGTGCTTAGTATCTTAGTACCACTTTCTTAGGTGAGAAAACTGAAGCTTACTGAGGATGAAGACGGTTGCCCAAGGCCACACCAGCTAGGAGGTTGCACAGCAGAAATTCAGCCTCGGGCCTGGCTCCCTTCAGGGAACTCACTTCCACCAGGGATCCTTTCTTTTTCCCCAGGCATGTTTCATCAGAGACCCCTCAAAGCCTTTAAGGCTCCAGAGAATACACTTCTTTTTTTTTTTTTTTTTTTTTTCAGAGAATACACTTCTGATTAAGAATTTTTAACAAGAAGCGTGAGAATGTGGCTCTCAGGAATAATACAAGGACACTAATTGTAATGTATCTCATGTCTTCTGTGTGCCCCATCATTGTGCCCGGGGCCTGGTTCTCTCGTGAGACATCACTTAGACACAAAACAAGCCACTCCTGCCATCTCTTTAATGAGGTAAAAGAGCTCAACTCCCAGGCAAACGCTGGCTTCCTGCTTCACTAGCTGTAGAGCCTCTGTATGCCTCAGTTTCTTCCTCTGTACCATGGGGTGGTTGTGACAATAACAGTCCCAGGCCTGAGGTAAGGAAGAACTGAGGTAATACGTGTAGGGAGCTTAGAGTCGTGCCTGGTGCCTGGCAAAAACTTGCAAGTATTTCCTGTTGATACTTTAAAACAGGTTGAAAAATGCCCCTGGTCCCTTGTCAGACAGGTTCTCAGGAGTCTTCATTGCAGCCTGCGGTTATCCAGAAGTGTTCCAGTAACTAAGGCTGAGCTTCACGCAAGCCCATGTAAGTTCACCTCCAAGTGCAGGGGTATTGGAAGTGGAGAGAAATGGGCTTTACAGCCTGCATGATGTGTCTGTGATTATCTCTTGCCAACCCCAGCGTTGACAGTTAGTAAATAGTGTTCTGTTGAAACGAAGCCACAAATATCCCCCAATTTTTCCCTGTTGCTTTCCTGCCAAGCCACTGACATAATGCTCAGTCTCAACAACAGAGCAATAATAATTGATAACTTGTTACTCGGTATATGTTAAAACCACAGGCCCAAAGCAACAGAACAATGTGGAGATCTATTTTGGAAGCGACATGCACGTGTTGGTTTATGAGCGTTGATATGGACATAATTGAAGGGCAGATCTTATCTCCCAGGAAAGGGATAGGGACAAGAAGAGAAACTTCAGAGATATATCTGGACCTAAGTCCAAGGTATTCATTATCATGGGAGCACTGGCAGCAGCTGTAATGCCCAGCAATATGGGAGTGAAGAAACAAAATCATGATACATCCATACAGTGGAATGAGATGTGGTCATAGAAAGGAACAAGCCAGATGTAATACTGATGTGGAACTATCTGAGATAAATGATACATAGGAAGCAGGACACATTTTAAATGGGTGACTTGTATGGTACGTGAACTATGTCTCAACAGAGGTCTTATTTTTTTTAAGTCATGATGTGTGCCACCATTTGTCTTTTTTAAAGTACATGCAAATACAAATGTGTCTGTATTGACCATCTGGATGGATGTGCAAGAAACTGACATTCTCTAGAAGGGAATGAGGGTTGGTGATAGGAGGGAGAGTTTCTTTCCACTGTACTCCATGCATGAGTTTAATTTTTTAAAAGTCACGTTCATGTATTTCCTACTGAATCACAGAAGGTAACCTTCTGCAAAACAGAGGAAAGGGGAAAGAAACGGAGAAGGAAGTATTTTTTGAGTGATACCATGTACCAGGCACTGTTCCAAGAAATCAATCCTCATTCTACACTCCTGAGATGTGTACTATTATTATTGCCATCTCACGGAGGGGTTAAAATAGCTTCCCCCTAAGGTCCCACAGGAAGGAGTTCTTGGAACAGTGAAATCTGCTGAACGTCACTAGCCCCCATCCCCAGCTTCCTTGGGTTTCTGAAATCTTAGAATTTGAGATTTCCCAGTGGAGCCCTGCAGGAGTTTTGTCAAGATCAAATAGTCTGAAGTCTTTTAAAAGGTTAAAAAACAAAACAAAACAAATAATTCTAAAGCCCCAAGGCTAAAAGGTGACCCATTTGCTCTAAGATGCATCTGCTCAGGAGACCATGCTCTTGGCCTCTGGTGGGCTGTCTGGGCAGCGTCCTCAGAGGGAGGAATCAGTCTGGGTCTCCCCAGAGCCCCAGGAACAGTGGGTGGGGTGCCCTGCCTCTGCAGAGGAATCTTGCCAGGACCACAAAGTAGTTTGCTTGAAAACCAACTGCACCAGCTCAGGGCTCCAGGCTCGCCCTTGCTTCCCCCAGGGCTATAAACGGGTGTTTAATTACAAAGCAGGTGGAAAAACTTCAGAATAAGGGGTCAGGCACTCCACTGTTTGTTTAACTTCTTTACAGGAGAACCACGAGATGACATCTCAGATTGGCTGCTCACTGGGCGATTTACATTTCCTCCGCTAAGCCGCCAGGTTGAGAAAGAAGGGAACGTTCTGTTTTGTTTTCCTTGAAAAAGAGGAAATGCCAGGGGCGGGAGCTGGCAGCAATTCTGAGAAAGTACAGTTTATCACTCAGTGGTGATGTTTAGAAATTTCTGAAGGAAAAGCATCTACTGAGCTGGGATCAGGGAATTTTAGGGTCATTTCTATTTCAAACATGCATGGAGGACCTACTATATGTCAGGTCCTTTCTGGAGGACCTTTATATATACATTATGTCACTTGATCCTCAGACTTTGTTTTCAAGATTTTATTTGTTTATGACAGAGAGAGACACAGCTAGAGAGGGAACACAAGCAGGAAGAGTGGAAGAGGAAGAAGCAGGCTTCCTGCTGAGCAGGAAGCCCGCTGAGGGGCTCAATCCCAGGATGCTGGGATCATGACCTGAGCCCAAGGCAGACGCTTAATGACTGAGCCACCCAGATGCCCCTGATCCTCAGACTTGTAAGGAAGTGTTGAGGAAATTGCTACTTTCTTCAGATAAACTACCTGGGAGCTCAAAGGTTGATTCAGGACAGAAGGGAAGCCTCCAGTGGGATTCCTGGCTCCTCGCTATTGTCACCAGGGTCCTGGCGTCTTCAAAGGTGGGAGGTCCTCTGACCCTCTGCCTTTCTTTTACTACCCTGTGGCACTGCTGAGACACAGTGGGGATGTTCAAAAAGAATGGCTATGGCTATGGGGACAACAAAAGGAAAACAAATAGAATAACCGGAACACAGAAAATGTGGCCCTCAGGGTGCAGCCCATTTGCTGGAGCTGTCCCTTCCCTCCACATAAGAGGCCAGAAAAAAAACCCTTTGTATTCTCTTCTGTTACCCTCATGGGTCCCCACTTATTCATTGATGATTCATTTATTCAATAAATATTTATTGAGCAGCTATGATGTACCAGGCACTGAAAATACAGCTTTGGATAATTCAAATAAGTTCCTGTTCTCCTAGAACTGTCATTCTAGTGGGGAGATAAAGGTATAAATGTACACACAAAATAATTTCTCATGGTGATGTGTAGTATGCAGAAAATAAGGTGATACTGTAAAAGGGAATTCCTGAAAGGCTTTGTGAGCCTTTGAGATTTAAAGCAATATGCGCATAAGTAAATGTAACTATACCTATTTTTGGCACCTGGGTGGCTCAGTTGGTTAAGCAACTGCCTTCGGCTCAGGTCATGATCCCAGAGTCCCAGGACTGAGTCCTGCATCGGGCTCTGAGCTCCAGAGAGAGTCTGCTTCTCCATCTGACCTTCTCCCCTCTCATGCTCGCTCTCTCTCTCTCTCTCTCTCTCTCTCTCTCTGATAAATAAATAAAATCTTTAAAAATACTTATATATAATTATACCCATTTTATAGATGTGGAAATCAGGGCTCAGGCTAAATGACTAGGCTGAAGTCGCAGTGGTTAGACTGGATTCCCACTGAGAGGTCTCTTGAGAGTCCAGTTTCTCTCACTAACCCCTGTTCTCTCGTCATGGATGCATGTGGACCCCAGCCAGCTCTGTGGAGCACACGGTCTGGGCTAGTGTATGGTATCTGGTTCATGTGTTCTTAGACTAGAACAAAATACTATAGACTGGCATTCACAAAGATTCTATGACATTCTGCTCCAGATCCCAATGTCATGTTCTTTTGGCATGTGAAATACATTCATTCCATCCAAATAACTTATTCCAGCATCAACTTCAAAGTCAAAGTCCAGAGTCTCAGTAAGTATCATCCAAACAGATACCGGAGAGGCTTAAGTCCCAGTTTGTCCCCAGGCAATTCCTCTCCAGCTATGCACCTATGAAATCAAACAAGTTATGTGCTTCCAAAATACAATGGTGGGTAGTTACAGGATAGACATTCCCATTCCAAAGGGAGAAATACGAAAGAAGGAAGGAACATGTTCTGAACAAGTCCAAAAACCAATGCGGCGAACAACATTAAATCCTAAGGCATGAGGGGACCCTGGGTGGCTCAGTTGGCTGGGTGTCTGCCTGTGGGTCAGGTCAGGGTCTCAGGGTCCTGGGATCAAGTCCAGAGTCAGGCTCACTACTCTGTGGGGAATCTGCTTCTCTCTCTCCCTCTGTCTGCCACCCCCCCTCTCTGTCAAATAAATAAATAAATTTTGTGCACTCTCTCTCTCTCCCCCTCTCTCTGTCAAATAAATAAATAAACAAATAAATAAATCTTAAAAAAAAAATAAGTCCTAAGGGATGACAGTAATACTCTGGATTGATGCTCTGCCCTCCAGGCCCACTGGAGCAGAAGTCTCCCCTTCTGGACCCATGAGGGTGGAGATCCTG